>JANZLF010000007.1:14592865-14605488 GCA_026546835.1 Erythroxylum foetidum | reverse complement strand
TTGATCTGTTTATGTGTTCATGACAAGTTGATATGAGTGATGCATTCATGATTTGCATACACATGAATTTCTGCATTAAAAATGACTTACAAATATTTTTTTCTTGTTGCAAACTATAAAATTGTTACCCACGGGCTTTAAGCCCACCCCCCACTCTCCTTCCGCACATTCTGGTGATGAGAAGGATATCGAGTAGGAAAAGGGACAAGGCAACACTCCCAATTTTGGTTATTTTGTATTTAATGCAAGTTTTGTAAAGCAAGGCTTTAGTTGCATTTTGAGCAAATCATGGTTCATGTATCTTTTGTATTTTGGGATTTTGATGTATTAATGTATTTGCGACTTGAAATGCCCACTAAATTTTTGTAAAACGTTTATCTTTTGTTGCAAATGAGATATGTTTGCATTTTTGCCCATGACTCTCTCAAGTTTATGCGTTGTTTCTTTTTAAGTTTTCATAAGGGAAAATTTTGTGCTCTGACTTTGGGGGAAAATATGAATCAATCTAGGCTGATTTAGGCAAATGTGTCTTTTAGAAAGTTATAAGTCTTTCTTTTATCTTTCCAACGGTATATAATACGAAATTTTTGGACATCTGAACTGAAAGGTATGGTCCTTATAAAGGAAGATGTATCTTCTGCGTTTTGCTTCTTCTATGTTAATTTGTCTTTGAGATCTTCATGAAAGTTTTATATGTTGAAGTCTTCTTTTGAATCATCTAAAGAACACACAAATCTGATATCTTTAGGGAAAGTTATGGTAATTTTCCCCATTAGTTTGCTTGTTTCCATTCGTCTTCTTTTTCATTTGGTTTCATTTGTACCTACCTTCTGGTCCATTTTGACCCTCTAGATGATAAAATCTGATCTCAAGGTCTTCTTCAAAGTTGTAGATCTCAAAGTTCTCTTTGAAGTCATCATAAGATTATCTTAATCCGATATATCTAATGACGTTTATGCTAATTTCCCCAAGGTAGGTGCGATATGATTGAGATCAAAACCCTGTTCAATTTTTTCAGCCATAACTTTATTATATGATCTCCAAATGAGTCGGTTCTTGTCTCTAAATAAACTAAAGACATAGAGCCACATCTGTTTGGGAAATAGTAGAAGTAAGTTTTCTTGAAGTTTGCCTTGGTGGGGGCATGCCATCCTTATGGGATACGCTTTCAGATGTCAGTTAGGATGTCGGGCTCATGACTCACAAGGGTGGGGTGTCCAACATTTAAAGTATTTGTTTGACTAGTATATGTGACTAGACTCTCCCAGACACTTAGGAAAGAAAAGATATTATAGAGTTAACAGTATTGGTTCACCATTAAGGGTTTTTGATCGACCAATCAAGTGGCAATATAAGGAGCAAACTCTTAGGTGAAAAATTAACTATAGTTAGTTATAAAATTTTATATTAAAATTTTTAGATATTAAATTAAATTATAGAAATTCAAATTAACATTACAATAACTTTAAAAACTATTTTATACAAGGGGATTTCCTTCAATAATCCCTAATTCTTTTCTAATTGAATAAGATCTATCATCACTTATAGGTTTAGTAAAAATGTCGACCAATTGGTATTGCACATCAATGAATTCTAACTCAATGTTTAAATTTTTCATAGGATCTCTATTGAAATGATATTTAATTTCTATATAATTTATCCTAAAATTTTAAATAAGATTCTTTGTGAGATAAATAAAACGTATATTATCACACTTGATCTGTATCTTAGTGGGATCTATTCCATAATCTTTAAGTTATTGTCTAAGACAAAGGATTTGAGCTCAATAACTATGGACCTCCATATATTTAGCTTCTACTATAGGTAAAGCAACCTAATTTTGTTTTTATTTGAACCAAATAAACTAATACATTTCCTAAGAATTGACAAATATCATATGTGTTCTTTCTATCCAAAAGACTAGTAAAATTCATATTTAAATAACCAATTAAGTCAAAGAACATATTTTTATGATATCAAATTCCTAATGAAATGGTTCCATATATGTATCTAACAATGTGCTTAATGGCTAATACACATGATTCTCTAAGGATGGATTGAAGTCTAACATATAAACAAACACTAAACATGATATTGGGCCTACTTGTGATAAGATAAAGTAAGATACCAATCATACCTCAATAGAGCTTTATAACAAGGTGTCGTTACCCTTGTAAATTAACCCTACACTAATAATAGGTAGTATATCGTTCCCTTGAAGATCTAATTATGGAATGCTAACTATCGTCAAACTTGTCAACAAAATTTCAATAAACGAAAACAGACACAAAAACATAAACGAAACAAAAATCTAAAATGCAATCTAACCTAAATGATTCAGTATTGAAAGCAAGTTACTAACTTAACGAGAAGACAAAACAACTAATGGAAAACACAAATCGAAAGATAATCTAATGTGAACAGAATCAAATTTGACACAAACAAAACTCAACGAAATCAACTCAATTAAACACAAATTAGTACCTTGAAATAAGTAATTGGGTTGGGGGGGGGGGGGGTTGATCTCGACAGTTAAAAATTTAAAGAACATGAAATTAAATAAGTGTTAAAACAAAATTCTAAAGAAATTAGAATTGAAAGGTTAGTATAAAAACAAAATTACAAAAACTTCAATTGTAAAGGATTTTGCTAATGAAACCAATTAATTCATTCATCGAGCTCTATGAATTATTTGTGTACCATGTTTACATAATCACGAATCACAAACTTATTCATTTTATGCTTCTTAACTACTAAAAAAATAAGACTTCGCAAACACTCATATAATTCATAACTACTAATCCACCTATGTCGCGTACGAGCTTTACTATAGTCAGTTTAATGATCTTGCCTTGAAAACTTCGACAACTACTATCATTAATTTAAGATAAAGTTCGAATTCTCTTAGATTAGGTGTGACAACTACTATCAACAACCTAGTTATAAATTAATTAATTTGGCAACTACTACCATCAATTAGTCAAATAGCAACCAAAAATCCCTTACAAACCTTAATTTCAGATTTTAAGGTTTACGAGTTCAAATTAGCCATTAAAGGATCAGAATTCAAACACATGTTTGCAAATAATGAACACAAGAATCGATTAAGATTAAATCCTTATGAATTAATATAGGTTCGAAGGGTATTACCCTTTACAATTGAAATACAAACTTAGCTACACATACCTTGTAAAACGAATCTACCACCCAATTCTCCAAGGAATTTACGTTGAAAATATAAAAGAAGAGAAGAAGAATTTTGGCTAGGAGTTCAGAGAAAAACCTAGAGGAGGCCAACACTAAACCTAGAGACAAAAGTCAGTTTTTATACCCCCTCACATTAATGAGGTGGCTGACCTAATTTAGAGACAAACAATGAAACACGTTCCTATCAATTTTTTAGGGTCAATTTTAACAGTGCATGAAAACCAAATGGTGACGATTTTGGAGTTCAAATTTTATCAATAGTTTTTTCTTTAAGTTATCTTCAATATGAGACTTAAATAACTGAATTCCACCATCTAATTCAAAAGTTATGATTGAAACATCATCGAAAGGTCATTCTCAAGATCCAAAAATCTAATGTACGTTTGAGAATTTATTTCTCCTAAATTCCAGCTTAAAAAATCTATAATTAGTCCCAAAAAAATCCTTCAATGAGTCAAGAATTTTAAGTATGAAAGTTCAAAATATTTGACTAAACCAATCTCGAGATAAAAATCCCACAATGACTAAAGGTCAAGTATGCCAGAATCCCAAAAATAGTGCAATTCGAGTCTATTTATTTAATTTATGCATTTTACGTCAATAAACCTCGAATAATGCTAAAACATGATAAACCAGCTATAGATGAACGTAAAATGAACGTAAATGACTCTGAATTAAGTCTTAAAGATATGCGAAAATATGAGTGTATCACTTTATATCCACCGACTTAACCTTTTTATATTTGTTCAAATTTTTTGTAATGCTTATAGGTGTTCCTAATGGTCTAATTGATCCATTATGAAGCATTTAAGTATTACTTTGTTGTACTTTACTTGATTTATAAAGGTACCTTCCTTCTTTTTCTTGATTTGGAGTCTAAGAAAGAAGATAAATTCTCCCATTATGCTTATATCAAACTCCTAACTCATACACTTGAATAATTCTTTACACATATTCTAATTATTAACATTGAAAATAATATCATCAATATAAATTTGAACAATTAGGATATCATGTTTTTCATTTTAACAAAAAAGAGCATTTTCAATCTTGTCTTTAGAGAAATCATTTTCTAAAATAATGCACTTAGTCTATCATACCAATCTCTAAGAGATTGTTTTAAATCATATAAAGCTTTGGAAACTTTGTAGACATGGCTAAGTGCATCATGTTCTTCAAAACTAGTAGGTTGGTATATATAAAATTCTTATTAAATGAAACCATATAAAAGGAACTTTTAATATTCATTTGAAACAATTTGAAATTCATACACAATGAAAATGTAAGTAAAATCCTAATAACTTCTAGCCTAGCCACTAGAGTAAAAGTTTCCTTGAAGTCTATGCCCTCATTTTAATTGTACCCCTTTACTACCAATCTAGTTTTATCTCTCATAATAATATCTGACTTATCTAATTTATTTTTAAAAACCACTTGCTACTTATAGTTTGGTGATCACTAGGTCTAAGTACTAAAATCCACACTTTATTCCTCTCAAATTGATTCAAATCCTCATTCATAGTAAGAACCTAACTTTCATCATTAAAGGCCTCTTCTATTATCTTAGGTTCAACTTGAGAAATGAAAGAAATATGAGATAAATATTTAAGTTGAGATCTCGTGATTACTCCTGTTGAACATCACCTAAAATTTGATTATGAGAAAAGCTCTTCTTGAATTTCCAATCTTTTGGGCGTTCCTCATCCTTCTTATTTACCTTACTTGATAATAATATGTTCATGGGTGATTTATTGGTGATCACTTTTGTTTCTTTCAAGGGTTATTGACTCTACTTCTTTGGATATACTTATATCATCATCTTCAAGATCTTTCTTGGATATACAAGGGTAGATTAATGAAAAGCATGTACAGATTATTTAAAGTAAGGCTCTTCCCATTAAAAACCTTATATGCTTTACTAGTTAAGTAATAAACAATAAAAATCCCTTCATCCATTTTTGAATCAAAATTTTCCCCAATTATCACTAGTATTCAAAATATAGTACTTACAATAAAAAACTTTAAAGTGATTGATTTTTGGTTTCATCCTATGCCAAAGTTCAAAAGGGATTTTATCTAAGGTAGGATTTATGCAGACTCTATTTGAGAAGTGACGTGTTGACAACTGCCTTCACCTAAAAATAATAAGGAAGATCATACTCATTGGTTATAATTCTTGACATTTCTTGTAAGGTTCTATTTTTTGTTTCAACAACTCCAATTTTTTTAGGGTTTTTGGTGAAGAAAAATAATTAAAGATACCATTATCCTTACAAAAGGTTTCAAACCTTTCATTTTTAGATTTCATACTCACTCCTAATAAAATCAATAAAAATTTCCTTTTCTTTTTATACCTTTTTGACATATTTGACAAGCATCCCATAACATTCATCTTTTTTTTCTAAGAATAAAACACAAGTAAATATACTAAAATCATTAACTATGATGAAAGCATATAATTTACGACCTAAACCCTAATTGGTCCAAACAAATCCATACAAAGTAATTGTAAAGGTCTACTAGAAGTCACTAACTTTTCGCTTTTGAATGAGCTCTATGTTTATTTTCCCATTTGAAAAGCTCTATGAATCTTGTCTTTGTCAAGTTTGACATTTGGGAGCCCATTTCCAAGTTATTTAGACTTGAGGTTACAAGTAAGGTTCTTGTTTACATGCCCAAGTCTCCCATGCCAAATTCATACATCTTCACTAATAGAAATTAAAAAATTTATATCTTGGTTAGAGAAATAATCGAAATCAAATATATATCTATTTCCTTCTCTTTTTCCTAAAAATGCAATCTTATAATCAACTAATCTAGATATAATGCATGATCTCCCTTCAAAGTATACTTTGTAGCCTTTATCATATAATTGGATCGCACTTAAAAACTTATGCTTCAATCCACTAACTAAAAGGATATTATCAATAATTGTGTGATCTTTTTTACCAACTTTGTCAGTACCAATTATCTTACCCTTGGTATTATCTCTGGAAGTGACCAATGGATGCATTCCTACAAAACAACCGAATGAATGCATTTTAGGTACCTAAATGAGCTTGGGTCCTTAGTTGTTAGTCTCCTTCCTCTTTTCAACCCACTTTCTTGGGGGTTTATTTATTACCCTTTGTTTTGAGAAGCCAAATATGTCAATATGCCCATTTTTACTATAAAAGTAATATACCATATCATATGATTTGATAATATAATGATGACCTTTATAAATTTTATGTATGGATACATTCCTTACTCTTGTACCTGCATACAAGTCATGGAAACTTCTTCTTTGTGTAAGTGATTTGAATGCTCTCTTCGGATGATAAAAAGTTCTAGCATACTTATATGTATGAGGTATGTTTCTTCCATTATAATAATGCTTGTGTGAAGTGTAAACATGTTTTATAGAATTGTGCTATAGCATACGTGTAGGTAGGAGGTATGTTTCTTCCATTTTAATAATGCTCATGTTAAGTGTAAACATGTGTTATAGAATTATGCTAAGTATAAGGCCTAATATGGTATGAATGAGATTACATGTTATTATGTTTTTTTAATAGAAGTTGTACCTATTCATTCCTTAAGAGTGTTGAATTCTAAATCTAGATTGTGAATGATATATGCAAGCATGAGGTTTGTTCTTAACCTGAACCCTAGTAGATATATTGTGTGTGTGCTTAGATGTAGATGCTACATATTCATTTATTATCCTAGGCATTGGTTCTTCACTATATAAATACTTTCCTTTCACAAAAATGACTTTGGTGTCGTAAGCATTCTTATGGCTACATCTAATTCTATGAATGTTATTAGAACTCCTTTGAGCTCCTAACGTGTTTTCTAATCTCTCACTTCCTTTAGTAAACTTAGAAAATGAGTCCTTGAAAGAATCAAGTTCCTTCTTTAACCTTCCATTCTTATTCTTTAAAGTGTCCATTCTATGATTATCCACCATGGCTACACCTTTGCAAGCTTTGATGTTATACAATTCACTCTTTATCTTTTCATTTTCAGTTATTCATGCATCTAGATTCTTTTAAGCTTCTTTTCATATAGAAGATAAGCTTTTCTTTTTCATGCACATAATTTTAAGACTCTCAACAAGTTCATTACATGTAAAATCAATGTCACTATTATCATTATCATATGAATTAGACTTAGAGAGCACCTCATCGTTATCTTTTTCCATGAAACATAAGTGAGCTACATCTCCTACCGAGTGTTCAATTTTTGAGTCACTTGTGTCATCCTAAGTGGAGGCTTTGAATGCCTTATTTTTGCCTTTTTCCTTTTTCTCTTTCCTGTCATTTCTTTCATATTTGTCACTTTCATTTAGGAGAGGGCATCGAGACTTCATATATCTAAGTTTCCAATCTATCTAACAACCTTTGAAGTTGTTTTCTTCTTAAGGAGTTCTTTTTTAAGAATTTCATGAATTTTGTAGCAATTAAAATAATATTTTCTTCATCACTTTCATTAGATGATATCTCTTCCTCGTCACTTGAATCTTCCTTTAAGACTTTGAATACTAAATTCCTTTTCTTCAGATGTGTAGTTTCTTCTTATGTCTCTTGGAGCCTCATTTTGTATAGAAGAAGAGATCTAATAACCTTTTCTAATGGTAAAGTTATTAGGTCTTTAGCTTCCTGTATGACCATCACTTTAGCTTCTCATGTTTATGTTAGTGACCTAAGCAACTTCCTTACCGTATCAACATTAGTGTAGGTATTTTCAATACCCTTGAGATCTTTGATAATATCAATAAATCTAGTAAACATGCTACAAATGCTTTCATTATGTTTCATTTGGAATAATTCATATTAGTGAGTTAACATGTTAACTTTGCTTTACTCCTTCATAAGTAAGTTATAGTGTATGGCAAATTTTGTAAGTTGTTTCACACATAGAAACTTTATTAAATTAATTTCTTCCTATGGAACAAAATAAAATATGGACAACTTTACTATTTAAAGAGATCGTTTTCAAATAATTATATTGATACCACAACCAGCTTGTAGATAGGAATTAGATTTAAAAAATTGAAATTGAACAAATTAAGATGTGATTAATGTTTTCCAATAACACTACGTTTATAACAAAATTATATAATTAGATTAATAACTAGATGTTTCTATTAAAGCAAGCCATTAATAAGAGTTTATGTCCAACCAATAGTAGTTACCTGGCAAATAACATTATGCTTCTAAGTGTGTAAGCATTATTTTTATATATTCTGTCAATATGCATATGAAGTTTAGTCATCAAGAATAAATAGTTACTATAAATTGTTCAAATAAAGGCAGCGTGTGACTAATCATCATAAGTTTTGATATTGATTAATGCTGAGTATTCAAAAAAAAATTCTAATGAATAAAATAAAATACTCAATAAAGGAAACAAATCTTCAAAAAAAAATTTAGAGTGTTAAACACCCATTTACAAGCAGGAAGAAACGTTCTTAGGTAACTTCCATAATATAGACATTATAAATTATTGTCACTTTCCAAATATACTATCTTGTTAAAAAGTTCTATAGTACCTTATAATTTTTTTGTATTTTATTATCAATATAAATATATTTTATTATGTAAAACTTTACGGAATGGGACTTCTATCCTATCTACATGTACATAACTATTTATTTATTTATTTATTTATTGTCACGACTTGGAACCACATCGAGCACATGACAACCACCACATACTTAGGCTAAGGATACTTACGGTATCCTTAACCTAATTATGCAAGGCTAACTGAATATCCTTTGAAAACATATAGATAACACAATGGCTATATTTTGAAAATCCCAAAATTCAATCAAAATACCTGTAAATTAGTTTTAAACACACTTATATATTCACATTTAAAACTCTACCACAACTTCTGGACTTTTAAATCCACTCAAGACTAATTTCAACAATAGTACAAAATGTTTATACTTAAGGTCATTTACAAAACACAAGGCAATGAAAAGTTAATTTACAAAATCATAAAGTATATCAACATAACCAACCTAATAAAAATAGTTCATGAGACACTATACAACAAAAGTACAAACCAGAGACTATCTATGTGTGGTAATGCCTTGAAAATGTCAACAGACTGCACGATACACTTAGAGCCTCAAGCTCACCAAATCAACCGATATGGTTGGAAAGCAGAAAGGGTGAGTACACTATGTACTCAGTAAGCAAGTAAAACATATATTGCAAATAGAACTCAATACACACCAAGGTGGTGTAAATAAGTTATGAAGTGAACATACATGACATAAAAACACATAGGCCTAGCCAATGACTCAACATATATTGATTAGGAACCACATAAGGCTAGCCTCTTAATCACTCATTCGGTGAGTATAGGTTTCAGTTCTAATACACAAAAGCAGAAAACATCACATGTATAAATCAAATCTTATTAGAAAATAAATCTTAGAATAAGCTAAAACAATCATATGTGTCACCACTAGTCGGACTAACTAGTGTGTACACCCATCGATTCTCAGTGTTGGCTCAACTTTTATCCATGGTGAGTTCGGATTACAGTCGACAAAAGCATTATGACCTTAGGTGATTACCTCATCAGTGTTCAAACCCTAGGTGTGGAATCACCCACAAGTCCCATAGACACAAGTCCCATATAAAGGAGTCGATACGGACACTCAACTTTTATGTACTAGCATCAAGGGTATAGAGTTCACTTAATCTGTTGTGCCTAGTACACGATTAGCCAATTGTTACCTCACCAATCAAAAAAATCACATACAAATATTAAGCGTAAAAATCAAGTAAGGTACCATGCCTTTATTTATCAATCCAACCGATAAAATGAAACCTTGCCATAGCTCTAAGCCAAAACAGAACATAAAAACATAGCATACATGACTCAATTATGCATATGTAAATTCTAAAACATTATTTCATACAATAAAAGTTATCTTTTGTACTCTAAGTGCAAAATTGTTCAAAAATATAGTTTCAAAAAATAAAACATTGCCCTTTGTACTTCAAGTGCAGGTTCGTTGAAAACATTATTATTTCTTAAAATACGTAATAAAAATATCAATTGCACTCTAAGTGCAAAGATTTATTCAAAACAATGTCATTTATTAAATACACAAGTATACTACAATCTATTTTAGATTTAATTCTGCTATGCATTACCCAGGTTCAAAATTCACATACAAGTCATCATGCATATCTTAGGATGTCGTAATCCCATTTAAAAGATATGGTTTTCCCAACTTACTCAAAAGAATGTGTACACTCCCTTGACTTCAACAATCCTACAAGCTCCTTGTTCCATAGCTCCTGAGCCTTTACACATACAAATATACAATGTATTTACTACTTAAACATGTATCTCATATTCATACACCACCGCAACCAAATTCATCCCTAATCAATCATCATAAATGTTATTATAACATATTTCCATAGGTCAATAATTTACTTAATAATTCATGTCAATGTCTATTCAACCATCAAGCTTGCCTTTCTAATTCATTTCAATGTTTACATCCTTTTCTTCCTATTTTTCATGAACAAGCTGTCTTCTTTAATCATAACTCTTTCTACTAATATCCAAATGCCATGATTCTTGTTCCCCCCAAAAATAGACTTCCATTAGTCTTAATATATTCAAAAATTACACAAATAACATCTCCCTTTAAAATATAATCTATATCCAAATTGTGTCCTATTTCTGGTAAGAAATAGACTGGAAACCAATACTCAACTCTTAATAAATCATTATCAATACATCTCCTAACAAAACCGTTTTACAGAAACTTCAATAAGACATCAATGATCATTTTTTATGTTTTATACTTTCAGTAATTCAGACTATAAGGTCCTCAAAAGTAGGAAATAATATAAGGTTCCTGCATAGGGGTCTATCATAGGCAATATCAGGGAAACAAGCATCACTCGAGCTCTAGTAACTATTTTGTCAAACTACTTTCACATAGGTCAAGTTAAGACCTATATCTTCAACTTTCATTCTTTGAGTTTCTTCAAATTCGTGCTCAAAGAATTATGAAAGACAGATCGAAAGAGAAAGACAAAATTGAAATCAGAATTTCAACTTACCTTAGTAACTTCTTTCCTTCTCCTCTTCTCTTCCCCTTTTTCTCTCATTCTCTTCTCTTCTTCATTTTTCTTCCCCTTGTAACCTTATGGCAAACCTTCACTCTTACTTCTATTGCCTTTTCATCCATTTTCTCTAGAAAATTCAAGAAGGTGAAACTAATCCATGTCTCACTATTCTATTGGTCCATATGTCACCATTTTATTGGTACATATGCTATCCTTCTATTAGTCCATATATTACTATTATGTTGGTCCACGTGTCACGTACTTTAGGCTCCACATGTCACTCATTTTAAGCCTCCATATATCACTACTTGTAAGCCTACAGATGTCACCAATTGTAAGGTTACACATGTTACCAATTGTAAGGCTATAAGTGTCACCACTTGTAAAGCTTTGCATGTCACCATTCTATTGCTCCACGTGTCACTTTAGAACCATTCTATTGCTCCACATGTCACAAGTCTAAAGAGCCACTTGTCACAAACTTAAAGGGTCACTTGTCACAATTATACTCAAACTATTTGTCATCCATTTAATTGAGTCATTTGTTACTTATTCCCAGTGCCACATGTCATCATTTCATAGGCCTAATCAACCTAAATTCCCATGGATAAATTTGTCTTGCTCTATAATTTTTTTTAAACTAGATGTACATATCACCTCATCAATTACTCAATTGGAACAATGAATTCCAAATTCACTAATTATAATTCATCAAAACAAAATTCAAGAAAAAATCAACACATAATTACATCATGATCAATAAAAACCTTTCATACCTCGAAACGTATCAATTGAGTGCATATACTATCTTGCATTGTTTTCTAAATCATGATTCATATGTGTGTATAAATATTATACATGTGAATTATATATATATATACATATATACATATGTATATATATATATATATATGTATATGTGTATACATATGTATACACATATACATATATACATATGTATATATATATGTATGTATATGTGTATACATATGTATACACATATACATACATATATATATATACATATGTATATATATATGTATATGTATAGTGGACTTAAGTAATTTGGTTCCTCCCTACATTCAATTCGAGTTTTGGGTAGATCAGTGGTATCAGAGCTCATGTACGGGACTGAGGCTTAACCCCACGTCGCGGGTTCGAATCCTAGTGAGTGGATTCGACTAGTGTGATTCTCCCTTGCACTCAGAAATGACGTCTGGGAGGCGCTGCTTCTAGCGGATGCGTGGTGGACTTAAGCAATTTGGTTCCGTCCTACGTTCAACTCGAGTTTTGGGTAGATCAGGTATAAGTGTATGTGTGTGT
>JANZLF010000007.1:14530615-14549069 GCA_026546835.1 Erythroxylum foetidum | reverse complement strand
ATTCTAACATCAAATCCAATCAAAAACCAATTCAAAACATAGTCATCATTCATCCTCACACATCCATACACTTATACTCAAACAATCCTACCATTATCTTTATGAAATTAATGCATAATTAATCCCCATAAATGCTTCTAACTACCAAATGAAAAAATACAACACACAATTCTTACCTTAAACATGTTGCAAGCTTTAAATCTTCAATCTTCCACTAACTCACCAAATTTCCTACTTCAATTCTCATACCCACGGCAACCATCATCGCATGGCCTAGGTTGGCTATTTGTTTTTTGTAAACACAAGGAGGAGCAAGCCAAGAAGAAATAAGGTAAAAAAAAGAAGAAGAGCAAATTCAAGTGATCAAAGATGGAAGAAGGATACGAAGGTGAAGGAGAAAAACAAGCACCAAAGCTCTTAAGAAGAAGAAATGTCGTGAATGACTCTCCAAAAGGTAGGTTCATTTATAAAACACTTAAAAATAAGACTAAGTAGGCAAGTGACATGTGTCACTTGCCACTTGTCCTGGTTTTAAGCACTCCTCAGGTCTTTTTTCAAACACAATTTAATTTCTACTCCAAATTTCAATGACTCAACAATCATAATTCCTCAAATCATGTATCTAATTTTCTAGTACCATTGGACAGTAATTTTCAGTACCGAAAATCCATTCAGTCTGCCACTTGGTAATTTTTTCGGTCCGGAAAGTTTCTCCGAAAAATTTCAGAAAAATTTCTGAAATTTCCTAAAAATGCAAAACGCACATAAATCACCCTAATTCAATTTTTCAAACACACTTATCACATATTTCACAAAAAATTTCATTTAAACACATATGCCGGGAAATGTCCGGAATGCATGTACAAAAATTTCCATTCATATTTATATAGAGGCTATATGATGCATGTTCATGCTGAGGTATATTTACTCTCGCCTAACCCGTCCCAAATGACCAATTTACCCTTCCCATCGGTGATGAGATGTTACAATAATGTACCAAAATATATGATCTTGGGTTCATTAGAAACTTAAGGCACAGGAGAATAATTTTCTAGAAGAAAGTGTTGCAAAAATACACCATTTTCCTTGTTATAATGATCATGTAAAGTCGACCCGAAAGTATATGTTAAAAAGAAAGATGGAATAGTTAATGAGTGTATGAATTTTGACACATTTGGAGTACAATTAATCTTTGCATTGGTTTATTGCAAAAGTATACCCGAACATATGTCATTGAACATGCATGTTACATGATACATTTATAAAAATGCATATTTAATTACATGAACAATGTGGTAACATGAAATTGCATTTGATTTCATATTGAAGAGCAAGTAGAGTGACTGCTTCCTTATATTGCCAAAACTTCAAGGCAATAAACGAAAAGGGAGCAATAGTGTGTAACCTAAGATGGTCTCACCTTAATTTGTTTTGTTTATTACTTAACTGAATTTGATATGTGTTGATTGTGTTCTGAATTCTAGAAATTAATTGTCTAAGGAGTTTGATGCATATAAATATCATTGGAAGTGTTACTTGTATGTGAATGAGATTGACTAATTGAATTTGATATGTGTTGATTGTGTTCTAAATTTCAGACAATAATTGTCTGCATTTGACATATGTAAATATCATTGGAAGTGCTACTTATATATGAATGAGATTAACTAATTGAATTTGATATATCCTGATTGAGTTCTGAATTCTGGAGAATTATTATCCTAGGTGTTTGGTGCATGTAAACATCATTGGAAGTGCTACTTGTATGTGAATGTGATTGACTATTTGATTCTCAACCAAAAATTTGAATTCTAGACCTAGCTCGATGATTACCATTAATGCACAAATACGAAAATGAATGTGATTGAAAGTGATTGAATGTGATGACTGAATTACGGCATGCGTTTCATTACAATGCATGTAATATAAATGTAGTTGTGACTGATGTTGCTAGTAAAAAAAAGAGTTTAAAGCTCAAACATTCATGATTAGAGCCTAAGGCTCGTTGTGTTTAAAGAGCCTTGTATCCTCAACGGATAAGGAACAATATGAAAGAGCCCAATATCCACAATGGATACAGGACTGTGAAAAAGGCACACAGTCACAACAACGTAATAAATGACTTGAGAATCTTATAAACATTGCATTCAAATATGATATGAAATGAAATTTCTACTCTCTTATAGTAGGACCCCTGACATCCTAGAGGTATTCTCAAGGATCTCTCAACACCTAAAGCTATCAATGGTTCAGAATTTCTAATGAATGTAAAAGTAGCTGACATTATCAAAGACAATATGTGGTGTTGGCAAGATGCCCTAATTGAGAACATTCGTGCGCTTGAGCCTTTAATATATCAACTTGATGGGTCTCAATTGAATAGATTAGAATGGACTGCAAGGCCCTCAAAAATGTACACAAATGCTTAAACATACACTTTGATTAGACCACCTCCTCCGAAAGTACCTTGGCTTAAATTCATGTGACATAAAGATTCCAACCCAAGATATGCCTTTATCTTGTGGTTAGCTTTCCTTAATAAGTTACAGACAAGGGGTCAGCTCCTTTATACTTATATCCCTAATCATTGCTCCATGACCTACTAGGATAATAAGTCTACCAAAGGATAATAAGTGTACCAACCACCTCTTCTTTGAATGTTCCTTCTCAAAATCAGTGTGCTTACACTGCCTTAACCACTTTCAGATAAACATTCCAAACCTGCTAAACCTCCAATCTATTCTACTTTGGTTCAACCAACCTCAAAGTCACAGAAACGTTGACCTCAACATTTTTATCATTCTTCTTTCTATTATTGTGTACAACTTATAGTCTAAGAGAAACCTTAGAGCCTTCAAAAATGCAACCATGGAAGTGGGGAACATAAATACTAAAGTGATCTTTCAAGTAATGGAACAACTCATCTCAAACACCGAGAGTAGATAAAAAGAGGTTGCTAGCTTTTTTTCTTGTTTCTTCTAATAATTATTTTGCAAGTATGCTAATTGGTTTGGGAAAGCAATTTTTATCTTACTCATCGACAATCTATAACAATGTGAGCATATTTGCAAGGCATAGATTATCACTACAGCTTCAAGAAAATGAAAGGAAACTCACACTCTTTGTCAACAAGAGAGGCATAAAATGCAGTACTGGCTGAACCTACAAAAACAATGAAGATTGTGTATGGTATCCCAAGCTACAAGGTCCACTCATTTGGAAATTTATCAATAGGAGAGCCCTTACTACCCGAATAAGGAGTAGTAGGAAGTCTTGATTAGTTTTCTATTGCTTGAGACTCTACATGGAAATAATTGTGTTACTGGTAAGATGGTCTTTGATCTGATCATTTTGGTTGCTAGATATGGTTTAGGCATGCTATTGGGTTTGTATGGTCTGGGGGAATAGTTTTAGGGTTCCTTATGCTTTCTTGTAAGTTCCCTTTTGGATGGGGTAAGAGATTGTTATCTTTGGAAATCTCTTGATGTACATATTTTTTATTATTTATTTATAAATTTTCTAAATTACTAAAAAAAATTGAATAACTACATTATTATGACGACTTCCTTTGTATGAATATGTGATAATGAATGTTATGAACTCGTGTTTGAATTATGATATTTTTAAAGAAGTGATTCATAATATTACTTGATGTGACCAAGTTGATATGAATCACATGATAACGTAAATTTTTTTGTTGTATGACAAGAGTGAACCATCAAGGACGGTTACTCTACTGAGTTCACAAAACTTATCAAAATTACAACGTTGACAATTTCAGGTTCGAGAGAGTGACGACTTAGCTTCTAAAACTGTATAGAAGCGATTTTGTACAACTTCTGGAATTCAGATATGACTCAAAGGTCGGTCAATTAGGACTGAAGAAATAGTTTGTTTTAATTTTTTTATTTTCTTTATGTATGTAGCATATTATGTAGATTGATTCGTAAACACTCTGGGTTGACATTGTAAAATATAGATGATGGTTAATGCTACAGTGTGAATTATAGTTTAAGAAATGAAATGAGAATAATTTTGATTTTTAGATAATGTGTTATTTATGTTTTATTTACAATTCCATGTGATATAGTGAAGATGAAATGGTTAACACACCATTTCTATCAGGCATTTGCACGTGTGTTTAAAGGGTGCACATACATATGTCAGATAAGAGTAAGGTGTTACAGTTGGTGGTATCAAAGCATGGTTGGCATCTATAGGGATATGCAGGAATGTTAGGTATGAAATTTTGTGAAAATTTCAGATGTTAATTGAAGTTATTGTGTATTATAGGTTATCTGATGTAGGCAATCAAATGGAAAACTTAGCTGACCAAGGATCAGAAAGAGTCAGTAGATAGTTGTATGTGTCTCGACCTAAAGGAATGCCTCCAAAAATCTCCAAGATAAGGGAGAGGAGATAAGATAAACTGCGAAAGCAGGGGAATGTGGACTTCTATGGAAGTACAAACCCTGTAGTGGCCGAGGGGTGGTTAGAGAGAATAAGGAGAGTCTTTGACCAGATGGGTTATGAGTCAGACGAGAGGTTCAACGATGTTGTTTCTCTATTATAAGGCTCAGCCTACTAATGGTGGAAAACTATTCCAGACAGTACTACTAGGCCTTATATTCTGAGATGGGAAGACTTCTTGAGAGTCTTCAACGGGAATTATATGCCCAAGATCTAGCTGGACATAAAGAAGAAGGAATTTTTGGATCTGAAGTAGGGCAGTTTATTTGTAGCAAAATATGAGGTCAAATTTAATGAGCTGATGGGATATACAACTGCCTTGATTCCTACTGAGGAAGACAACTGTAAGAGATTTGAAGACGGACTGAACATGGAGATCTGGATGAGGTTAGCTATTTCTAATCTAGGTAGTTTTACAGAACTACAAGCTGCATTGATCCACATTGAGTAGTTATTAAAGGACAGTCAGAATGAGAATATATCGAAGACTAGACAAAAGAGGCCTAGTAAATCTTAGGGTAGTTCTGGTAGAAGATTCAGTAAGTGTCAGAACCAAACCTTCAGACCACCGATTGGATCTAGACAATCGGGATTCAAATAGAGAAGTAGTTTTGGTCAGTCTAGTAATAACAGAGGTACAGTATCGGATCAGTTGCCAACTTGTGAGCATTGTGGGAAAAAGCATAGTGGTGAATGCTAGAGGGTAACAGGAGCCTACCTTCATACGGTTCACATGATCATTAGATCAGGGATTATTCTGTGGTTTTTAGAGAATAGTCTGAAAGGAGAGGAAGTATGGCAAAAAAGTTTATGGTTCAGTAGAGTTGAGCTAGTGGAATTGGACAGAAAGGTTGTGGTAGAGGTAGAATGAGTTCCAGGAGTGTTGCTGGTAAGACTGAAGTGTGGAGCAATCAACCATAGTCTCAACCCCGGGTCTATGCTATGATAAGATAAGAGGCTCAAAAGTCTCTAGATGTTGTTAGACGTGTGTTATTATTATTTACTTTTAAGGCTTTTGTATTGCTAGATCCTGAATCTACGCATTCTTTTATCATATCTCATATGGCATCTAAATTGCATTATGATAAAAAGTTACTGAGATGTGGATTAGAGGTGAGTACACTGATAGGTAATACCACAACAATTGGAGAAGTCTACAAAAGGTGTTTGATTAGAATTGAACAGGTAGATTTGAAGGCAAACTTAATTATATTACAATTAAAGGAGATAGATGTTATATTAAGGATGGATTGGCTCACCACTCATAGAGCCATCATGAATTGCTATACTAAGGAGGAAATATTAGAATCTCCTAATCAACCGAGAGCAGTTTTCAAAGGTATTAGTCAAGCAGTGCCAACCAGACTGATCTCATTCATAAATGTTTTAAGGTTAAAGCATGGAGGATGTGAGGCTTATCTAGCCTACGTGATTGATACTTGAGCTAAGCAGATATCCAAGATATTCCTATTGTTAAGGAATTTATGGATTTGTTTCCCATAGAGTTAACTAGCTTACCTACAGATCGAGAAATAGAGTTTACAATTGACCTAGTTTCAGGTGCTGCTGTTATATCTATTCCCCCATATAGAATGGCACCTATGGAACTAAAGGAGTTGAAGGCCCAATTACAGGAATTGTCAGATAAGGGTTTTATTAGCCCCAGTGTTTCACTTTAGGGGCTCCAATTTTATTTGAAAAGAAGAAAGATGGAACTCTAAGACTGTGCATCGATTTTAGGCAAATGAATCAGGTCACAGTGAAGAATAAGTGCTCGTTGCCTACAATTGATGATTTATTTGATCAGTTACAGGGATCTCAGTTGTTTATGAAGTTAGATTTGAGGTCTGGGTATTATCAACTAAAGATAACAGAGGTTATTGTACCAAAGAGTGCTTTAAGGAGCAAGTATGTGCAATTCGAGTTCTTAGTAATGCCATTTGGGCTAACCAATGCTTCAGCTGCATTTATGGAATTGATGAATAAGGTATTTCAGGCCTACTTGGATCTCTTTGTGATAGTATTTATTGATGACATTTTGGTGTATTCAAATAGTAGAGAAGAACATGTTGAACATCTGAGAGTGATCTTACAAATTATGAGGGAAAAACAGTTGTATGCTAAATTCAATAAATGTGAGTTTTGTTTGAATTAAGCGGTGTTTTTAGGTTATAGAGTAAATAGGCAAGGTATTCAAGTAGATCCAATGAATATTGAGGTAGTAATGAAATGGGAGGTCCCAAAGAATGTGTCAGAAATTTGGAGTTTCTTAAGATTAGTCGTATATTATCAGAAGTTTGTCGAGGGATTTTCTTTAATCTCATCCCCTCTGACTAAACTTCTGAGGAAGAATGTAGTATTCCAATGGAATGAAAAATGTCAAAAGAATTTTGAGGAGTTGAAACATCAATTGACTACAATGCCAGTGTTGACTATGCATCGAGATAACTAAGGTCTCAAAAGATGAAGATGTTACATGATCGAATTAAAAGAGTTCATAGTAAATATCCTGAAATGGTAAAACTAATTAAGAAAGTTAAGATGAATATTGATTATGAATTTGAATTGAGAAATGAAACATTGTGGTTAAAATAGAGATTATGTGTGCCTCATATGGATGATCTGAAAAAAGAAATTCTAGAGGTAGTTCATATAGTCGTTTATGTTATGCATCCTGGCACAACCAAGATGTATAAAATGCTGAAGCAGCATTTATGGTAGCTTGGAATGAAGAAGCAAGTAGCAAACTATGTTTCTAAATGTATAACCTACCAGCAAATTAAAGCTAAGCATCAAGCTCTAATTGGAAAGTTACATTCGTTGCCTGTTCTGGAGTGGAAATGAGAATGAATCACTATAGATTTTATAATAAGATTGCCTAAGACTCTAAGCAAAATGATATTATTTAAGTTATGGTCCAATGAGAGAGAATAACTCACTAGACCAGTTAGGCCGAAGGTATGTGAATAAGGTAGTTAGATTGCATAGGATTCTAGGGTCTATTATATCGGAGAGGGATCCCAAATTCACTTTGAGATTTTAAAAGAGTTTGCAGTCAGCTATGGGCACAAAATTAAACTTCAGTAAAGCATTTCATCCTCAAACAGATGGGCAGAGTGAAAAGACAATCAAGACTGTTGAGGATATGCTTAGTGCATATGTATTGGAGTTTCAAGGAGCTTAGGATCAGTATATTACATTGAATGAATTTGCTTACAATAACCATTATCACAGTAGTATCACAATAACACCTTATGAGGCATTGTACAGTAGAGTTTCTCGATTGCCTCTGTATTGGGATGAAGAGGGCTTGAGAATAGTTGAAGGTCCAGAACTGATACAAGATACTGTGGATAAGGTGAAACTGATCAGGAGTTAAATAAAAGTGGATCAAGATAGACAGAAGAGCTATGTGGATCAACATCAACGGGATATGGAATATAATGTAGGGGACAAAGTATTTCTAAGAGTGTCGCCTTGGCGAGGAGTGTTGAGATTCAGTAAGAAGGGCAAGCTGAGTCCTAGATATATTAGTCCTTATGAGAACATTAAGAGGATAGGATCGTTGGCATATCGATTAACCTTCCTGAATGAGATGTCTCAGTTATATAATGTTTTTCATGTGAGTATGCTCAGGAGATATGATCATATCTAATTCATGTATTACCAGCTCAAGAGATTGAAGTTACTAATAATCTAAGTTATGTTGAGGATCTAGTTCAGATAGTGGGATATCGGACAAAATAACTAAGAAATCAGGAAATTCCAATAGTGAAAGTTCTATGGAGACATCATTCAAGTGGCAAAGCAACTTGGAAAATAGAAGAGCGTATGAAAAAGCAATATCCCCACTCGTTTTGTCAATCAAGTATGAATAACGTCTCAATATGAAAAAGCAATATCCCCACTCGTTTTGTCAATCAAGTATGAATAACGTCTCAATATCCCATATTAGGGGCTAGGACCCCATAATAGTATAAATGAGAGTATAATGAGAAATTAAAAGTGCATTTCATGCATCATATGGCATATTAAAAATGTGAATTGTGTTGATATTCATGAAATAACTGCACATACATTAATTGACATTTTCCAAATTAATATATAAATGCGATTAAAATGCGAATCATGGATTAATTGTCTTGAAAATTAAATTGGAGTGTATTAAAATTGATTTGGTAATTTTGGTGATATTTCGGGTATTTTAAAAATTTAGAGTATTTTTGGATTAAAAATGTAAAAATATGGACTAATTATTTTGTGACACGTGGAAAAATAATTAGGTGACATTTGGTATAGGTAATTAGTTAACAAATGGCAACATGACTGAATGATAAATGAACTAGTAATTAGGAGACATATGGCTGCTTATAAGAATAAGATTAGAAAAAGAAAAAACTATGTAAATTTAAAAAAATATTACTAAAAAAAGGATCAAGGAGGAGATATATTTCTTACATGCCAAATGACATATGTTAAGTTAGTTTGGAGACACCTTGCAACTAGTTGAATTAAGCTAAGTTGCTGCTGGAAAATTCCACCCTCTTCTTCTCCTTTCTCCACCAAAAGTTGCTGCTAACACACATCTCTTTAATTTGGTTTCAACTTTTCTAAATGACTACATTAACTTCATATTTTTTAACCTTTACAAGATAGTCAAAGAACTAGATTTTTGTTGTTCTTTGTCTTAGCCGAAAATCAACTTGTTTTTACCTTTACTTTGTGACAATCTTGCCAGCTTGGAGGGCTAGATTAGCTTGAGGTTTTGAGGTAGAATTTGAGCTTAGCAAATAAGTATAAATCTAAGCTTTAAGGCATGTTAAATGGTATAAGAGTGATACTTGAATTGGAATGAAATGCATGTGATATTGGTGAAGAAGAATTGCTGGAACATGTTAGCTGTAGTGATTTCTTTGAACATCCTTTGTTCTTTTTATTATAACTTCTTCTCCGGACATCCAAATGATATGAGACTTAAACCAATAGACTCATAATACCTTGTTCTACATCTCCACCAAACTTTATGAGCATCTAAATCCATTCGTGAAAGATTGATGATGGTGAATTAGGATGAAAATATTGAGGTGTATTGGAATCTGTTAAATGGAATATTTTACTAAATTTGTTTCTATATTTTGATTATATCTTGATCCAAAGATTTCCAAATGAGTTGATTATTGATTTAAAATTAACTAGAGACATTTGGATACAATTTTTAATAGAATTTGAATTTGAATTTGAATTTTGTCGTTAAAGGTTTTGAAATTTAACTTGAAATTGAGTATTGGTTTAGGCTATAACACTACCCATGACAAACATCATATCCTATTATTTTCAAATAAACTGTATTGATGTATGCCGAATCAGACAAAGGTGTGTTCACAAAAGATGTAGCTTATTCTCTTATCTTTCAATTGATATAAAGTTTGTAATTTTTGGATATTGGAATTGAGAGATATGAGTTGTACAAATTGATTGCATGATCATGCTGTAGCCAAAATTTCAAATGTACTCAGTCGGTAGTATTTTGAGTATAACTCATAGAATAAAGAACCAAATTGTATGATCTTGGTGTCATTAGAAACTTAAGGCACACGCAAACAATTTTCTAGAAGCAAATGTTATAGAAATACACCATTTTCCTTATCATAATGATCATATAAAGTAGACCTAGAAGTTTATGTTGAAAAGAAAGCTGGAATAGTTAATGAGTGTATAAATTTTGACACATTTAGAGTACAATTGATCTTTTTATCGGTTTATTAAAGAAGTATACCTAGGCATATGTCATTGATCATGCATGTTACATGATACATTTATAAAAATGCATATTCAGTTATATGATCAATGTGGTAACATGAAATTGTATTTGATTACATATAGAAGAGCAAATAGAGCTACTGCTTCAAGATAATACCAGAACTTCAAGGAAATAAGCAAAAAGTGAGCAATAGTGACTAACCTAAGATGGCCTTACCTTAATTTGTTCTGTTTATTACTTAATTGAATTTGATGTTAATTGCGTTCTAAATTTTGGATAATAATTGTCTGAGGCATTTGGTGCATGTAAACATCATTGGAAGTGATACTTGTATGTGAATGAAATTGAGTAATTGAATTTGATATGTGCTGATTGTGTTCTGAATTTCAGACAATAATTGTCTGAGGTGTTTGATGGATGTAAACATCATTAAAAGTGCTACTTGTATATGAATGTGATTGACTATTTGTCTCAACTGAAAAGTCGAATGTCGGACCTAGTCTGATGATTACCGTTGTTGCGTAAATACGAAAATGAATGCAATTGAAAGTGATTGAAAGTGATGACTGAATTGTGGCATGCATTTTATTTCAGTGCATGTAATATAAAGGCAATTGTGATTGATATTGCCAGTGAAAAATGAGCTTTAAGCTTAGACAATTATGATTAGAACCTAAGGCTCAATATGTTTAAAGAGCCATGTATCCTCAACGGATAAGGGACAGTATGAAATAGTCTGGTATCCACAATGGATACAGGAAAGTGACAAAGGAACACAATCACAACAATGTAATAAATTAATTGAGTCTGAAAAACATTGCATTCAAATATGATATGGATAAATTGAATAACTGTATTGTTATGATGACTTCCCTTGTATGAATATGTGATAATTAATGTTATGAACTTGTGTTTGAATTATGAGATTTATGAACAAGTGATTAATAATATTACTTGATGTGACCAAGTTGATGTGAATTACATGATAATATGAATTATTGTGTTGTAAGACAAGAGTGAATCATCGTGGATGGTTACTCTACTGAGTTTGCAAAACTCATCAAAATTTAACATTGACAATTTCAGGATCAAGAGAGTGACGACCTAGCCTTTAAAACTACATAGAAGCGATTTTGTACAACTTTTGGAATTCAGATGTTGTTCAAAGGTCAATCAACTAGGACTGAAGAAATTGTTTGTTTTAATTTTTATTTAGTTTCCATATGTATGTAGCATATTATGTAAGCTACATTATAAACAATCAGGGGTGACATTGTAAAATATGGATGATGGTTAATGCTACAATGTGAATTATAGTTTAAGACATGAAATGAGAAAATTTTTGGTTTTTAGACAATGTGCTATTTATGATTTTATTTACGATGTCATGTGATATAGTGAAGGTGAAATAGTTAACACACTATTTCTATCGGGCATATACCCGTGTGTTCGAAGGGTGCATGTGCATGTTTCAGATGGGAGTGGGGTGTTACATTTATGTTTACAGATGGTGAAGTATCGTGGAAGAGTGTCAAATAAACACTGATGACATCTTTGACTATGCATGCAGAGTTTATTGTACATTATAGGGTTACTTCACAGATGGTTTGGCTCAGAAACTTAATTTCTAAGTTGTCTGGTGTTGATTCAATGGCTAGACCCATTCGATTGTATTATGATAATCTTATTGCTATGTTGTTCAGTGACAACAATAAGAATATCATAGGGTCTAAGCATTTGAAGGTCAAATACTTGTCCATAAAGGAGATGATACAGAAAGGTGACATTGAGGTGGAGCATTTAAGGACTGACAAAATGTTAGTCGGCCCTTTATCTAAGGACCTCGCCCACATGTATTCAAAAGACATGTATACAGTATAGGTGTAGTGGAGTCCTTAAACACTATTAGTTAGGGATCGTTATGTTTGCTCCTTGTATGTTTATACATTGTCCTTATACAAATGAAAATCTTAAGATTTGTGTCCATCTTAATCATTTTTTGTAGGACCTTGGCCTCTAGGGCCTCGCGTCCATAGGATCTCGACCTCTCGAGCCTCATGTCCTCCAAAGGGCCTCGGTCACTCGGGCCTCACGCCCACCTGCTTGCAGATATTGTCCACTTTGGGCCTCGACCTCTAAGGTCTCGCACCCTCACAGTTTTACTTTTTCACAGGACTTCCCAAAAGGTCACCCATCCTGGTACTGCTCTGGCCCTAGCACGTTTAACTTCGGAGTTCTGATGGGATCCGGTGCGTTAGGGCATGGAAAACGCGTCTACAAGGGAGAAGTTTTCACATCCTTATAAGACATGCTTCGTTCTCCTCTCCAGTCGATATGGGATACCCCTAAATATCCATGTCATGAATGCATGTACAATCATGTGCATGTGCAAAAATTTCTATTCATACATATATGAAGGTCATATTATGCATGATCATGCCGTGATAAGTTTACACACTCATAACCTATTCCAAATTACTATTTTACCCTTCCCATCGGTGATGGGATGTTACATTTTTAAAGGTCATTGAGCATATATATAGATTGACCTTAGACCTATTTCATTAGGACACATACAGTTTAATACATATATCTATGGATTTGACATAAAATAGGGGATATAAGTTTTTTAATCTGATAAAGGTTCCCTATTGTAATTTAGAATTCAATAAGAAAACATGTAATGTAGTTTAGCATTTAGTGAGAGAAAACAAAATTTCCCTGGTGCAGTTCATATGAAGTTTAACATAAAGTTTAGAAAAATTGAGACATAAAAATAGAAAGAATACAATTTTTCAGATCATACAAGCATCATCCTAGTCTACCACACTTCATTTTCTTATTCATTAAATATACATGATTATATTGGACCTATGTCATACATGACACCCATGTTTGATATCTTTCGATATCAAAAACCTTACGGGATGAAGTGATGGACTTCCATTATCTTTGGATCATTTGTTTTTGTTTTCAAACAAAGGGAGAGAATGTTGGATATTTTCCATTTGGTGGACAACAATCAATTGTATTTTAACAGTTATAGTAACTTATTGATTAAGTTATGTAAATTGGATCTGGATAAAGATAATAAAATGACTCAATGAAGGATCTAGGTTAATAGGACGAAGTCCAAGAGGAAAATGGACCCCAATCAATATGAATTAGATCTATATCAAGCCTGTGATGGGGAAGCCCAATATAGAAGTTATATAAAGAGGTTAAGGTCTCTTGCAATTGCTCATATTAGTCATGAACGTAAAGTTACTCTGACTCATTTAGAGGTTCATATTTCGAGAAAAATAGAAAGATGTTGATCATGTCTGGGTGAGTAGATCCCGAGAATGTATCAGTAATTCGCATTCGTTTTGGCTTTGAAAAGCTCATTTGAAGTTATGAAACTGAAGTCATATATTTTGGCATTTATTTGTTATTTTCCTTTTATGTTCGATCTAGGACACGTAACTGAGGCTCATGTTATGTGTTACACATATAACTGTCGAAAATTTAAAAGGGAATAATTTACATCGGAAAGAGGCATAAGATGGAATTATACAAAAAGATAGGATTTATAACTCATTGTCTTAATATTTTGTGTTGAGATATGGTATCGTAATTGCATATAGGCTCACTTAGACTTGGTTTGATTTCCCTTTGAGCCCCCTCAAATCTATTCATTATTATTAGAGCTAGTTTAGCAAAGTATAATATATAGATATTTATAAATTTGGATCGAATAAATGGTGATTAATGGAGTGACTCAAATGGCTTTACATGGGCTATGAGTTAAAAGGGAGTTAATCCAATATGAATAAATCTAATAAGGGGGAGAATTTGAAAATTCACAAGTGAAGTAATCCAACATCGAAAAGAGACACAAAAATGAAGTGAGCTATATACAAAAATAGGACTCATAACTTGTTATATTAAGGTTTTAAGTTGAAATATGATGTTCTGATTATATATGAGTTTATTTGGACCTGATCCAATTTCTCTCTAAGCTTCCTCAAAACTCTTCAATAAATTGACAAATCCAAAGAAAATATGAGAATTCTTCAATGAGTAGTATAATTTTTTTTCTTTTAAAATATTGAGTATATGATTTTTAATGTCTAAAAGCTCGGCTATATAAGAGTGAAAAAGTTTTATTTCAACTCTATTAATAAAGAATGGTAAGAGGCCTTTTGAGAATATGAAATCAAATTGACTAAACTTATTTTGCTTAAGAGTTGATAATTTATTTATAAAAGATGTGAAGACGTTGGTGGGTCTAAAATAGTGAAGTCATGAAATCTTTGATGATAATTTTTAGTTCCTTAACAAATCTCCATTTTGGGAGGAGAGGTAAATTCTTCTGTCAGTTGGCATCTATGTATAGAGGCTAGATTGCAAGATTAGTTAATTATATTCCATAACAAAATCTAAAGAAGAAGGAAAAATAAAGGAAAATTTCAGTTCCAAATGCTTAGAGAGGACATGAATTCTAGAATCCAAGTTCCACAAATGACAACGACAACCCCTGCACTTCTACAGTGACAAATTGTAAATTCATTATTCCATCTTGTAAATACACATGACACTCTTGCGCCCTCTCTCTTTCCACGTTTGTCAGTAGTTTGTTAGAAAGTTTGTTATGTACAACTTTTTCATTGTAAATCTTGTATATAAACCCCACAACACAAATGAAATGATAAAAGAGATTTCTCTTCCAAAATCTTATGTCTTCACTCTCCTATATGGTATCAGAGCCAAAGGCTCTTGATATACAATGAATAATGAACGTGAGGGAGATTCGAGCACCTTTCAAACACAACTCAATATAAACAACGATAAGAGTGAATCGTATGAGTTCTTTACTTCAAAAAACCCAAGCGTTATCCTGGTAACAATATTGTTGCCAGAAACAAACCATCTCTCATAGAGTAGAGGGATGATTATTACTCTAAAAGCAAAAGACAAAATAGGTTTTGTAAATGGCTGCTACAAGGAGCCAGAGAACAACCCTACCGTACAAAAAAAATGGAGAACAACTGATAATATGGTAATATCTAAACTCCATGGTTAAGATTTAGTGAAATCGTTTCTTGTAGTCACCACTGCTAGAGATCTATGGGAAGAGTTCAGGTCTAGATATGGTGAGAGCTACGGACCTCAAATCTACCAATTAATGCAAGAAATCAATAATCTAAGATAGGGAAATGAGTTTGTGATGAACTATTTCACAAAATTAAAGCAACTTTGGGACGATTTATTTTGTGTTATGCCTTATAGGAGTTGTCCGTGTGAGGTTAGTAAACTTAACATTGTTGTGGAAGATAACACTAAATTGGTTCAATTTTTGATGGGCTTAGAGAGGAATACGAAAGTGTAGTGAGTGAAGTAATGTTAAATGATCCTCTGCCAGTTGTGAATAAAACATATTCCATGATTCTTACCATTGAGAAACAGAGAAATGTTGCTGGACTGTCTACAAATGAGATAGGACAGATAAATGTAGCTCTCGCAGCAAAGCCCATTGGAAATAGAAAGACAGAGACTAAAGAGGCGTTTTTGAAGAAAAAAAAAGGAGTTATGTGAGGAAAGAGGACAAATATTGCACTTACTACGATGAGAAGGGACACATAGTGGATACGTGTTTTAAGATCCATAGAGAGCCCAAATGGTTCAAGGAATTGAAGCATAAATGTGCAAGAGAAAGAAATGGTTGTAGCTGAGAGTCCTATTGATGTTGGGTAGAGGAGTTCAAATAGTGAAAGTATCGAGCAACAGTCACAATTATGTGTTTTAAGTAGACAATTTCAAGAGTTGATGCATCTAGTCAAGGGAAAAGGTATTAATGAAGTCAATCACGTAGCTCTTAACAGCTACGCATGTATGCATTCTAATCATAATGATAATGTTAGCTCGAAGTATGAATGCGTTTCATGGATGGTGGATTTAGGTGCATCAACCTATATGACTCACGACCAAAACTTACTCAAAAACACTGACCCTATACCTGATGTTTGCCTTGTGATGTTACCTGATGGCTCATTTAAATCCGTCACCCAAATAGTTTAATTAGAAAATGTTTTATACATTCCTACCTTCCACCACAACCTCCTGTTGGTTTGCAAACTTGATAAAGAAAACAACTTCATTGTTATATATATATATATATATATATGTATGTATGTATGTATGTATGTATGTATATATATGTATGTATGTATGTATGTATATATATGTATGTATGTATGTATGTATGTATGTATCAAATAAGGTTGTGTTGCAGGGCCCGATGACTAATTTCATTGTAGCAAGTTGTGAAGAAATTAAGGGCATTTACAGGCTTAAACCTCATCACTTTTTACCACCAAACTTGAAGAAAGGTCCATCTTTGCAATTCTATCTCAACGAACATTTTGTTTATAATGCTATTGATACTTTTAGTTTATGGAATTTTCAACTCGGTCACATATCCAATAACATCTTAGAACATTTGCATTTTTGTCACATTAATCCGCCAAATGACTTCTTTTGTGAAACAAGTCCCTTAGTAAAACAAACACGGAAATCATTCGGGAAACATATTATAATAGTGAACAGACCTTTTGAGCTAATTCATATGAACCTTTAGGGCTCGTATAGAATAAAAGCCCTTGATGGCTTCACGTATTTTTAACTATTATGGATAAATTTAGTAGAGCTACTTGGACTTTCCTTTTAAGTAGCAAAGCCCAAGTCCACCATATAATCAACCTTTTTATTTCAATGATCGAAACTCAATTTATCCAAAAAATCACAAAAATATGAACGGATAATGGAACCGAGTTTGTTAATACTTCCAACCAATATTTATTTGAGTTAAAGGGAATTATCCACCAAAAAACATGTGCTTATACAACCCCAACAAAATGGTGTCATAGAATGTAAGCATAAACACCTACTCTAAATAACACGAGCCCTTATGTTTAAAGCCAACTTATAAAAAGATTTCTGGGGGATGCTATCTTAACCGCGACTCACATCGTAAATCACCTACCAACCAAAATTTTATCTTATGAGACACCATATGAAAAATTATGATCATTTTAGGACTTTTGGATGTTTATGTTATACAACAAACATAAAACCCCACAGAGAAAAATTAGAACTTAGGGCCATGAAATGTTTACTACTTGGATACACGATCGATAGAAAGGCTTATAAACTACTTGTAATTGATACATGACAAATAATATTTAATCGAGATGTTATTTTTCATGAACACTTATTCCCTTACAACCAACTAGAAACACACAAAAAATGACAGATCCATTTTTGAACCTCAAAGCCCACGCCCTTCTTTTAACCCAAAAACATCAGATACACCACACTCAAACCTACTCAACCCCACCATACCAGATCTAACAGCCACATCCAAAATTCCAGACCAGGTATCTTCCTCACCTTCATCTTCCTCTTCACCACCACCACCAACCCACACTCAACCGCCACTCGTTCTTACTTAATTCAGTACCAGACAAAGAAAAACACCTTTTTACCTAAATGAATATGTCACCAACCTCTTTTTCCACTGCCATATTAGACCAGTCCACAGATACGACCAAAATCACATTCTCCAATCACCACACTACTTTTTTATCCAATCTATCCACTAACCATGAACTATTTTCATAGGATACTGCTAAACAAGACCCATTATGGATTGAGTCAATACAGGTAGAGATCGAAGCTCTGGAAAATAATGAGACATGGGTTCTAGCTATTTTGCCTGCAAAGAAGAAACCTTTGACAATGAAGTGGGTTACTGAATAAAGCATAAATTGGATGGATCAATTGATCGACAAAAAACGTGACTCATGGTGAAAGGTTTCAATCAAACTATTGAGGTTGATTACTTCGACATATTTTCACCGGTTGCCAAAATCACAACCATTCGAACCTTACTTGCAGTGGCCGTGGCCAACACGTGGCATGTTCATCACTGCGACATCAACAATGCGTATTTACACAGGCATATTGAATAAGAAATCGACGTCGTCCTACCACAAGGGTATAATAAAACCCAGAAGGAAGAGGTTTTACGGTTACAAAAATCACTTTACTGTTAGAGTAGTGCCCTAAAGGCAATCGCCTTTAGCGCATTTTGTACAAAGTTGTATACAGACTTTATAAATAAATAAAGAAAGACATATTTCATTAATTTGGTGTTCATTATTTATGAATTGATATTGATCT
>JANZLF010000007.1:14505230-14517286 GCA_026546835.1 Erythroxylum foetidum | reverse complement strand
AATGCAAATGATGTTATATTTTAAGTAATTAATGAATAATATTTTAATTAATTACATTGTAATTAACTATTTAATTATTTATATTTTAATTAATTAATTACATTTTAATTAATTACATCTTAATTAATTATATTTTAATTAATTAATTTGATTTTAATTAATTAATTATATTTTAATTAATTACATCTTAATTATATTTTAATTAATTACATCTTAATTATATTTTAATTAATTAATCATGTAATTAATTAAATTTTAATTAACTAATTATATTTTAATTAGATTTTAATTAATTAATTAATTAGATGTTTTCTTAATTTAATTAATTAATTAATTATTTTAATTAAATATATTTTAATTAAATATATTTAATTAAAAATTAAAAAAATTAGTGTTGATAGGAATCAAACACATTCCTCCCACAAATGGAGGGTATGGACCATTACCTTAAACTTGGGTATGAAAAAGTTATTCAATCAATCATAATAACCAACCAACCATCATTATTTATTCCATTCCTATTGATTTATTCTCGTATCTTTTAACCAAGCACCCCTTAAGATAATAGTTATTAGGCTTGTATAAAATATTAGAATCATTAGGGTTCTATTATAGTTAATAAAAACCCTTCCCTCTCCCTTATAAAATATTAGAATCATTAGGGTTCTATTATACTAGCGATTTTATCTTACTATGCATGCAAGCGCCAATCATATTTGATGTTGTCTCCTTAATACCATGCCTATTCTGCTGTCCAGCCGCCTCCAGTTCGTGAAATAGGCAATGGAGGGCTGAGTGTGTTTTCTGTTCTCTACTTTTCAAAACATAACTTTCCAGTAGATCCCTATGTTTGACTTTGATAATCATCATCTGATAGCAGTTTCTTCATTGCCTCCCTCAAATCAAATCTCAAAAGTCCAACCAGATTGACGCTTCTTTTTTGCTCAGCCATTAACAAGTTGCCACTTCCGTATCATATAATAATAATAATATACTGATTCATCATATCATGATATTATCACACGATTTTTCCATAATACATGCAAAACAATGCACAGAGTAACGTGTAGCGACTAGAAAATGATATTTAAAATGTCTACATCGCACTGAAAGTAACATAAGAGACAGTATCAAAATTTTCATTTAATGCCGGGACGTCCCCCCTTCTCTTATCTTTTTATTTTTTTTGTAAATCTAATTTTCATTTTTAGTTTTAGTTTCTTCCTATTTTTAAAAATGAAAATTGTAAAAAGTGACGTTTTGTTTTTTTTTTGGTTTGAAATATTTTTAAAAATAATTTTATATAATAAAAGTGTTTTTTTAAAGTGAGTAAAGACATGAGAAATTTATTTGTTACCTAATGTCTACTAGCAATCCAAATATCAATTTGATAACCAATCCCAACAGAGTGTGAGACACTTCTTTTATTTACATGGACCTAAAAGGCTTAATATATTTTATATTCAGTTCTCCCGGCCTGGAAGTCAATAACCAAGCAAAGAAAGCCCAATTTATTAATTCTTCTTAACTGTTCAATAGGTTTAAGTACCGTCATTGTAGTTCATATTGTCCTTTTTCACTATTGAATTATCACTTTCTACATTATTAATTAATATCAGCTTTCCCATTGTAATATGTAAGCTTTTTCAAATTTTACCTATAATTTGGTAAAGAAGAATGCATTTATCATTTGAATTTGACTTCTAAGCACTACGAAATCCTTGGTCAATTAATTTTAATTATTTTCTTAAGTAGTTTATAACTGGTACTGATAAAAATTGCTTCTTTGTGACTTGAATAATGAAAATAGTCTCTTTATAAAAAAATTACGTGGCCGATCATCTTTGTCAAATAATCGTTAAAATGGAAAATTTACGTTGATTTTTTATTCTTTTAATTTGCCGCCAAGTTTTGTTAGTTCTACGTCAATATCACGTCTTATTATTAATTTTAATTCATAGTCCTATCCGAAACATATCATAACAAAAAACCACATCAATATCACTCCTTATTATTAAATTTAATTCATGGTGCTGTCCGAAACATGTCATAACTAAAAGATGTACATGTAACTGCTACAATGTATATAGGAGACTATTCTTTTCCATGGCCCTGTAGCTGTAGGAGGAAAATAAAAGCTACTTCAACGACATGTGAGAGCATTAAATTGTCTGAAGTTAATGACTGTCATTGGAGGTGCAGGTGAGGGAAGGGAAGAAAGGTCAAAGGAGAGTTTTTCTTGCAACTATAGCTTCAGGCTTCAGCTCTGTCCGTGGATAGGACAGGTGTGTATAGGTCCAAAGTTCGTGGAGCCGTAAGCAACTGAACAACGATTAAACCCCAGTTGGAATCGGATATTATTCACATTGAAAGACAAAGGGGTCGTGGGTGGCAGCGGCAATGCAGCCTATGCATGTAGCTAGCTTCTAGCTGGCCTGCATATACCAAGTGTACGATATTTAAGACGTTTAAGACTCTCCCTCTGCAACGCACACGCACGCACCCACCTCCACGATAATGATCAATTCGATCGATTCAAGCATCTTGAAGGGAAAAAAAAAACAAGATACATGGTTGTCAAACACAAAACGAAGAGGGTGATTTCCGCTTTTGATTTAAATCCTCTCTTTAGTGAAGGTTAACCAAAGAAGATTAAAAAGAAGTTAATCACTAAGTTCTGTCTCTGTTGGTGGTTCTCTTCCTTACTTCTCTAAATTTTATTTTTCTGCCCAAAAAGAGAAACATACCCCTTCATTCTTTTCATATGTTTTATGTTAGTGGTTCTGAAGAATCGAACACATTAGAATCTAAATAAGTTTAGGCTCTTTTTTACTCTCTACAATTTTGCTAAATCCGGAGGAAATTTTCATTTATCCTTCGTTACGTGAATCACATCATTAAAGATTAGAGTTTGGGTCGTAGATTAACAGCAACTTTAGTAATCAACTGTAAAACTTAAATTATCAAATAGAAAATCGATCAGTCGCTTCCACGTAAAGATTAGCCCTTATATATGAATCTACATTTTTCTTAATGTTTTGGCACCAAAAAAGAATGAATTATTGAAATGGTCATGCATATGGTCGCATTAGCTTCACAAGTAGCATTCTCCGTTATCTGTCCAACTTGAGAGGCTTCACTTATTTAAGAAAATACTTTGTGATTTATGTGATTGACTTGTGTGACAAAACTCTTTTTTTTTTTTTGGATTCGAGGAAACTTCGTAGACGGGCCAAGCGGGCACACCTCTCTGAGGATCGAACTCGCGCACCATTTCACAGGTGAACCAAGCGGACGCACCTCATCATTGAGGGCCTAATTAGATCTTCATTTATAGGTAAAACCCTGATTGTCTCAGGCTCTTACAAGAGGGGCTAGCATGGAATCAAACTTGGGACCTAACCAAAGTCAAGTCTTGCTCTCAACCATCAAGTCACACCTCTTGTATAATGCCTTGACCTAAACTTAATAATAATAGTAAAAAGGTTGTTTTTTTATATTATTAGGCAGTTTTAAGTATATTATAATCCTGAAAAGTTTTATGCACTAGGAAAAAAAATTTGAATAATGAAACGTGAAGCACTTTCTTAGGTTTTAGAGGTCTAAAAGCTTATGTGAAATGGATCGTATACACCCCTGCACAGATAGTGTTAATTAACAACACCTTAACGTATTTATCAACTGTACATCAGAACAAACTAACATAAAATTCCATGCATATCGATCTAATGATACATAATATGTTTCACTTGGTAATATCTGCCTCTAATTATTGATGACCATAAGGGGACCGAGCCCGAGGCCCCTTCGAGTAGTTGGCGAACAGACAGATCTTGATTGGGACTTGGCTTTGAGTTAAGAGCTTCGATGTAATGGATGGTTGCTGTGATGGCGCTTTCACAACCCTCATCAAACAGACCCCCCACTTGTTTCCCGACTCCTGTCAGTATTTTGAATGCCTACTTAATTAATTCCCATGTCTCGGATATATTAAATTTATTATTCCTACAAATATGATTTAAACTTGAAATTAGCTTAGATACAAATTAATCTAGAGCTTGAACTGTGTTGAATTTGTAACATTAATTTGACTGTAAGAAAAATTAAATATATCGTGGCTGTGAAATAAACTTCCAATCCAATGATCATCAACAGTAAAAAAAAAAATGAATGATAGAGATTTTTCATTTGCCGGTGACCACAATTCGCAAGTACCAGACAAGTTTTGTCAGTGTATTATGACAATGATTCCCAAGTACTACATATATATGTTATGGCCAAAGTAATTGCCAATCCTGCCCAGTCATGTTCCCTTACCAGCGGAAAGAACTATGCTTATGTTATCACTAATCAACTTTCTAAAACCTAACTCTTGGAAGTTTGCGAGGTAACTTACGTGACACATTAATTTTCTAATTTTAAATATATATATATTCTCGATCAGTCTGTTTTTTAATATATGATATTAGAATAATCAAAACTATGAAACTCAATATCACCAAAACTCAATTAATAGTTTTAAAAATGTCTTTTATTCCTGAAAAAGACAATTTAAAAAGAAGCTAGGGTTCTATGAACTGTCTATTTATGTGTCTGATGATCTCATGTGATCAGTAACTTAACGATCACAGTAAGCTATTAAGTATCTCTTTCAATCACCGTACCTGATTGTGTTCTTGCCCAACTTGTTCTCACTTCTTTGACTTCATCTCCCACCAGCACCCTCTGCAGCGTCCACCGCCTCTCTAACACTTACATGTGGCCTTTGCTTCTTGCTTATCTTCTCCACTGCACTGCCCCACCCAATTATTTAGAATGCAAATAACTACAGGTTGGTCACTTGTGCTTTTTACTGCCCCCCATTTTCTTTTCTTCTTGTTTAGAAATGAGGCTAGTAACGTGTTCTATTTTATGGCTTTGGTTTATTACTTTACTATTGCTATGACAAATTAAACTTTACGGGTGCATCTGCTTTTAGTTTAGTTCTAAATACCGTGCATCTGGTTTGATAGTGTATAAAGCAATTAAACTATACATCTGGTTTTAATTCGAGTGTACTCTAATTTTTATATCTTGTTTAGGGGTTCACATAGGCTTATAAATTATACTTCCATCGATTTATACTTCAATAATCAGATAAAGATTACAACTTAGATCCTGTGATTTGTTTAACATTTAATTCCAAGCTAAAGTAGTTAAGATTGAGAGTAACTAAATTTAGGAAATAATATTTTCAATTATAATTGTTCAATGAACACTTGCACATTGAAGGATTATATGGATATGCTTTAAGTAATAATTGAAATCAAAAGTTTAATTAAGTAATAAAAGGCTTTAAGCTTTCATTTAGCTTTAAGCTTTGGTTTCAAGTTCTATAATTTCTATTAATTATATTATTTGTAATCAAGAAAAAGAGAAGAAAGCAATATAAAGTTCTATGTTCTCTTTTAATAATCACATCTATAACCTAAAAATAAGCTTTTAAATCTTTATTAATGAAAGAACATCACTTCGAGTTTGAAAGTAGAAATGGTATATCGGGTTTAAAAGTAGAAATGGTATATCTAACTTTATATACTACACATGACCACAGAAAATAGCTAGATGTAAGGACCAATTCACTTCTGGTTTAAGTGGTGTAAGGAAAAGTTTTAAATTTTAAGTGCTAAAATTGATAGTTGAGCAAGAATACCAATAAAAGTTTTAAATTTTCATGGTTAAACAAGAATACCAAGTCTGACTTTATGGATATAATGGAATATAGAAAACGATGTTTCGTTTCTAGTGGCGCTTTACAAAACCAATTGGTCCCCAAGTTTAGAAAAAGATGTTTTTGGTTTTACTTGTTACTATTACATATTATCTTTTTTCATCAAACAAACTGAAATTGATGGATTCATTTTGAAGTATTGTTTCTTATCATTGCGTTATATTCATTATTGGCTTAATGACTTATGTTTAATTATTGGTTTACAATTAAGAGTTACATATGCTATTTATTTAGTTTATTGTACTTATTCAATTACATTTATTTTTACAAATAAATAGGGGGAAGTTGAAGCATTATTGATAATTTAGCCTCTTCAGAAAGATTCAATGATTCAGCTTAAGCTCATATTAGATTGGTTCTTGGTATAAAGAACCTTACTATTTGTTTAAATTGCAATAAACATTTAAAAGGTATAGGGGAGCCACCAGATTAAAAATTATTTAGCTGCGATTAAAGGTGACATGAAGCCATATAAGAAAGTTAGTTATGACGTGAAATAGAAGATTAAAACTTTGCTTGAAGAGTGTCAGAATAAGAAAAGACAGAAGGCAAAGGCTGAGCTACAAAATTAGTAGTGAAAGTTTTTTTAGCAATGGTCAGGATGATACTATCAATGATGAAGGTGGTATTTCTACTTAATAAGAAGGGATTATTACACCTGATGTGAGAAAGAGAAGAAGACACATATCTAACTTTAACTCCTGGAGCTCAATTTTCAATTCATAATACCTTAAAATATAAAGAAATATCTCATAATATAGATATAGTAATAGCTAGATGGTGGTATGATGCAAGTATATTATTCAATGCTATTCAATCTCATTATTGTTAGCCTATAATGGATGTTATTGCCTCTTATGATTTAGGATATAAAGCTTCTTCAATTGATGACTATAAAGGTAATATTTTAAGCAACTTTGAAGGTGAAATAAAAATTTATTTGGATGAAAGAATATTGATTAGGGTAACTTACGAGTATTCAATCTTATGTGATGATTGAACAAATATAAGACATGAATCTGTTACCAATATTTTGGTTTGTTATACTAAGGGAACAATATATTTGAAGTCTATTGATGCATTTGGTCTTGTTAGAAGTGTTGATACTCTATTTTAGATATTTGAAAAAGTTATGAATGAAGTAGAAAATAAAAATATTGTACAATTCATCATTGATAATGATTTTGCTTATAAATCATTTGAAAAAAGGATACAAAGCATATATAATTTTTTTATTAGACTCAAATTTATTTGGATGAAAGAAAAATGACTTGTGGTAACTTATGGGTATTCAATCATGTTTGATGGTTAAACAAATATAAGGCATGAGTCAATTACCAATATTTTGGTTTGTTATAATAAAGGGACAATATTTTTGAAGTCTGTTAATGCATTTAGTTTTGTTATAAGTGTTGATATTCTATTTTAGATATTTGAAGAAGTTGTGAATGAAATTGGATTTAAAAAAAATATACAGTTTATCATTGATAATGATTTTGCTTATAAAGCAATTTGGAAAAGGATACAAAGCAGGTATAATTCTTTTTATTGGACTCTTTTTGATGTATATTACATTGATCTGATGTTGAAAAATATAGGAGATCCTCGATACTTTTTTTTATCATTGATAAAACTATGAAAAAAGCAAAAAAAAAAGTGACCAAGTTCATTTAAATTGCGTATGAGTTCTAAATTTGATAAGAAATGGTTTTACCAATGGTAAGAATTTGTGTCATCCTACCATCACAAAATTTGTAACTAATTTCTTATCACTTTTAAATATTTTGTTCTAATGAAGGAGCTAAGATAAATATTTACAAGTGATAAGTAGGTTGCATTTTAACATGTTAGGTCTAATGTCGGAATGAAGGTTTTTAAAATTATACTTAGAGATCATGAGTTTTGGTCCTATTGCCAACATGTTATTGGAGATTTTGAGCTTTTGGTGAGAGTACTTCGTCCAATTGATAGTAATAAGAAGGCAACAATGAGTTAATTTTATGATGTTCATATAGAGGGTGAAGGAAGTAATCAAAGCTAATATGAAAATTAGGCCTTCTTTGTATACGCTCTATGTTATGGTCATCAATGAAAGATGAGAAAGGAAACTTTACTCCTTGTTGTTTACTACCGAGACAATTGTGAATCCTAATGTCTATTTTAGATAAAATTTTATAAAGAAAGCTAAAGTTAATAGGAGAATACTATTAATTATCATAACAATTATTGTACATAAAATGATGCAAGATCTTCTTAGCTTATAAATGGAGGTATAAAAGAATACATCCGATGATTTTGCGATGCCCATTGTAATTCGTCAAAGATTCAAACTTAATCTAGGTATATATTTATTCACTTTTATTACTTATTTAAAATTAATTATTACTTTATTTTGTTTACTATGATACCTTTGTTGTTTTACAGTATTTTAGTGAGATCAATTCAGAAGTGGTGTTCTAGAATTACAAAGAGTTATAATTCAAATTCTTAGTCAACATGTGAGTACAATTAGGAGCGAAAGGAATTTGAGCACATTTGAATTTATTCATTCTTAAAAAAAAGAAATAAAGTCGAATATAAAAGATTGAACGATTTATTCTTTGTTTGACAAAACTTAAAGTTTCGATAAAGATATGTTATCATTATTAAATTGAATATAATTTCTTGTAATTTATTAATAATTTAATTTTATTTGTTTATTAGGACTCTTAGTAGAACAATTAGTTATATGGATACAATTTTCCTTAATCATATCGTTCTTTTAATATATTGATTTTTTTAGGATCCAAATTTCATAGGCAAGAGTCAATTGGAAGAAAATTTAAGATGAAAAAGTATTAACATATCATTTGGTGCAATAAATTTAAATGATAGTAATGATGAGACTCCTTTCAATGATAAAGATTTTGTATTTGAACAAATATTATATTGAATGAAGTTTTATGTTTTTTATTTCTCTTTTTTCGTTTAATTTCACATATATTTGTTGCATATGTTAAATTATATATATATATGTAATATAAACATAAAACTTTTAAAAGTCAATGTTTTTATTTCATATTTTACTTTTACTTTATTGTGCTCCTCGCACAAATTCTAACTATAATACTTGTAGAGTCATGACCTATATTATTTTTAATATATGGTGTTTTTATGTAATTATTTTTATTATATGATGTAAATTTTAACATTTTAAGTATTTTTTTATTGTTCATAGGTGTATATCTCTATGATAATTAAACAATTTTTATATTAGTTATGATTATTGTTTATATCTGAAAAATGATAAATTAATATTAATAGAAACATGGAGATAATTATTATTTCAATTTTATATTATTATAATTTTTGAGACATATTTGATTTAAAATTAATATTTATATAACATAACATATTAAGAGACAAGTTTGTAACTTACAAAATTTTAAAATTATTTTATAATTTTAAAAAATTTCTTGAAACGATATCTAATATTGATTAATACCGTAATATATTGGAATTAAATTCAATACCAAATTCAATAAGAAATTCCTAACATTGCTAGTGACTTCATGGAAAGTATTATAGGAATCAAACAATCAGTGAACACAACCTTTTTATCTTTTTTTTTTAATAAGTCTAATTCATTTAAGAAAAAAAAGTGAACTCGGGCAGTAAATTAGCTGTCAATTCTCTAATAAAATTTTGCGAAAACATTAATTAGGTGGAAATAAAATTTCGAATATCAACATTATAAGATATTTTAGAACTGGCGGACACAGTTATAGTAAGCCAAATACATGACGACAAAACTGACGGTGCCGACATCACATCCTTAGGCAATCAAAGCGAATCGCTGTTGGCTCGCTAAAGTTGATCAGTTCGCCACAATCTCTACCACGTGGTAGCAGCGTAATGCCACCACGTACGCTTATAAAAACAACACTTTTTTTAAAATAAAAAATTCATACTTTTTTTTTTTTAAATTTTAAAATGTATGAAAGCTTTTATAATATCTTTTAGTTCTAGCCTGTCGTGTACGAGCCCCACATAATTGACAAGGTTGACTACAGCGTCTGGTTTTCACTCCATTATTGGCACATGTTTTTGGGTGGTTGTGGTTTTTCAATTGGGTGCTTATTTTATTGTATTGTCCAAACCTTGGGTTTAGATTAGACCATGTTTTACATGACTTCACTCTCCAAGGAATATTCTCCACGAGTTACATGTCTTGCTTCTTACAGTACTTGGAAAATGGAATCATAACCCACCAGATCAACCTCTTCTCTAATTAGTAATTATGAATTGTTAATCATCTTTCCAAGTCTTCTAATGAAATGCAAATACATGGATGGGGTTTTCATGCAAAATACATTACTATGGTATTTGATTAATTGAAGAGTTAGTTTTCTGTGCTATCTAACTAAATAATTGCATCCTAACTAGAGAGCCTTGGCAACAGTAGATCCTAGTCTTATATGTTAAGGGATTTGAGATGGTGAATGGATCTTGTTGTCAAACGCTGGTGGTTGCTTGGGAAGCAGGATGCAGATAGTGACTAACCCCATTTCTAAGCAAAGCCAAAAGAAGCTGCCGATGAGAATCTTTCTCTAAAGTCAGTGTCCTCTCTCGCTCTCTTAACCTTAAGCTCTTTCCTTTGTGACAAGTAAATCATTTTCAGTGAGTTGGGTCTCTCTCACGCCTCATTTACAATTCCACTACTCTCTAAACTGGTAAAGCAAACTCATCCCTCTCTCTCTCTCTCTCACAAATCATTTGCAAAACCTTGGAACATTGCTTTCTGACCATTGAATACCTATCTTCTTCAGCGTTTGCACTGTTCATGCATTTCTTTTGCTCTTATCTGCTTTGGTTCAATTCTCTTTCTGATAAGAACCCTCCTTCAGTTGTCTGTGTATTTTTCTGGGTTCAGTTTATGTGGGCTCTTGCGTTATGTCTAATGAGAATACAATATGCTGCTTTCTCATTTGTTTGTTGGTTTTTTCTTTAATGGGGTTGTTTCCTTCTTTTGTGAAGCTTTTGATATATCAAGCACTGAGGTTAACTTCCTATTGAAGACTTCAAAAAGGCTTCCTGGTGGGATTTGTGGTTAAGTCTATACAGTGGTCATCAAGATCATTCAATAGACTCTCGGGGCTTTTGGAGATCATTAGTGGAAACTTCAAGTTAACTTGGTTTTCCCCTTTAAAATAAGGAGGTGTTGAGACGGATTTTCCTTGAATCGAAGTTACCTCTCCTTAATCCCAGATGCTGTAACTTTCTGAATTAGTTAAGGCACAAACTGCGTCCCTTAATTTTTCTAGACGTATCAAAATTTCCTTCATCGTTTGGCATCTGGAAACTGGATGAAGTTTTTGGAAGCACATTGATCTCAGATCAACATCCAACTCAGAACGAACGTCTTGGGGAATTGGGTTGTCAAGTATTGACAGGGAAATGACTCCATGATGGTCTAAGTAGTAAGACTGGTCGTGACAAAATCATGAACAGTTTCGGACCTCCAACAAATGCGTTTTTATTAGAAGGTGACTCCACTTTAAAGTGTTCTAGCTCAACAACGGACTCTAATAACAGGGATTGCTCATTTATTGATTTGAAGTTGGGAAGGTTTGGCGATCTTAGAGATCCTAGGGATTTTGAAATTTGTAAAAGATCAGCCGTTGCTTCTTTCTCTGAGTCATCTGCGCCTTTAACACCTCCTAAGGGTATGCGACTTAGAGCGAGCTCCCAGACTGCACATTGCCAAGTTTATGGCTGTAACAAGGATCTCAGCTCCTCAAAAGAGTATCACAAGAGACACAAAGTTTGTGAAGCTCACACAAAGACTGCAAAAGTTGTTGTGAATGGAATTGAACAGAGATTTTGTCAACAATGTAGCAGGTTTGTTGGGTTTCACTGAGAGTTCATTTGTCATTCCATATGCTAGGCAGTTACAAGTTCAATATACTATTTCTCTAGAAATTGGATGCTCACCCCTTTCTGTGTTCATCCCACTACTGCTGAAAAGGTTTATTCAATTAATCTAAACTAAAATTATGAGCACCAGTTAGCTATAGTGACATTTGTTCGTTATTCACCTAGATAAACATTAGCTTTAACTTTCTTGAAGTCTAATTGTTCAGGTGGGTTGAATATTACTTGCTATATATAAAATGTTGGGATGTTTAAAAAGCAGTATGTCCAAATGTACCAGTCCCGTGGTTGCTATGAATTATATTAGTTTTTTATTGCTCAGGTTTCATTTGCTGGCTGAATTTGATGATGGTAAGCGCAGCTGTCGTAAACG
>JANZLF010000007.1:14429393-14440961 GCA_026546835.1 Erythroxylum foetidum | reverse complement strand
AATACCCATTTAGTAGAATCAATAGTAGTTAAAGAAATCATGAAAATATTTTTCATAAATGTCCCACCTTGTTTCTTTCCTTTCAAAGTAGCCAAATACTCTGGGCAGTTCCTTTTCCAGTGTCCCTTCTTTGTATAGAAGAAACATTCAGCATCCTTTTGGTCAACTCTCTTCTCCTTACCTTTGGATTTGTTCCAAACACGTTTGAGTCTAAGATGTTTTTTCTTGGGCTTTTTTTTTCCCTTCCACTTACACTTAGAAAAGTTACCAACTAGGTTCACAGACCCCGATACTTTCACCTTCGCAGATGATGATACTTGATTTTCATAATCGATCAACAAGTTGAGCATTTCATGAAGATCACAGTCTATCTTGTTCATGTTAAAGTTAACAATGAATGGTGAAAAAATGTCAGAAAGAGATTGTAAGGTCAAATATTGTGACAACTCTAGTGAACACATTAACTTCTCAAGTTGTTATATAAGATCAATCATCTTAAGAACATAGGGTCCCATAAGAGATTTGGGTTTCAGTTTAGACTATCTAGCAGCCCTATTTTGTGACCCATACATCTTCTTAAGATGCTCAATGATATGTGGAGGATTCATACCTTCATGTTACCTTTGGATTTCAGAACTTATTGATGCCAGAATAATGCACTTGGCATTATTACTTTGTTCATTGTACTTAAAATATGCATCCATTGCATTAACATCATCAATTCCCTCAGCAGGCGCTTCCTTCATAGGTTTATCGATCACATCGATAAGTTTTTCATGCATGAGAATAATTCTCAGATTGTGATACCAATCATCAAAATTATTACTCGTTAGCTTGTTAGCATCAAGAATGCTTCACAGTGATATAATATACATTTTGAAAAATCTAATAAAAGAGAACACCAAAATAAGAACACAATCATATATCATTAAAACATGGACTTTTATCTAAATGATATAAAATCTTTAAAACATGAATGAGCCCCTTGGTTGTCAATTCATTACTTATGCATAATTAAAGTGTGATAAATTTCCTATTTTATCATATAAAATTTATAGTAGGCTCAATATTATATAGTCCCCTGGTTATCAGGTCGTTCCTATTAGTATAATTTAATTTATCCATCCAAGTGACGGAGAATTAATTAATATTATACTCCCTAGGTAGTCTAGGCCAAAAGTATAAAATTAAGTAAATTTTCCTCACACATGCATCATATGTAAAAGAAAATATTATTTATCTCTGAACTACAAGTTACCTGGTTATCAGGTCATTCATTGTAAACAAAAATAAATAATATTATCTACTTGAGTGGAAAAACTCTTTTTGATAAAATATCATATATTTATATCAAAATAAATTCAATAATATTAAAAGTTCAAGATTTCATGTTATTAAACAACTTTAATAACACTAGTGATCATGTCACATTTCAAATAACATTTAACACCATCTCTTCCGATTCCATTTAACACGTTTACTATGCACGACACATCTGGTAAAACAAACTTTTAAACCAAATGCTTTTAAAAACATTTTTAATTGCACAAAATCTATCCAAAGCTTTTAACCAAAAACCTTGTTTAAAACCTTTGCATTACCCATGCATACGTTCATCGTCCATTAAATGCATGTTGTGTTCTTTTATGGATAAAGAAGTCGTACCATAGTTATTACATGCTTTTTATGATTTTTATAACCCCACTCAATTCGCTTCTTTGTAAACGTGTATAGATGCATTAAATGAGTGGGTCATAACAAACACAACATTTTTTTATAATAACAATTATCAACAAATACAACATGATTTTTAGTACGATGTAAACGCAAAAAAGAAACTTGGCTCTGATACTTATTGAAAGCTCGCATACGCAACGAAAATAAAATTGCAATCACATATTTATTTATTACGTTTAAGAATCATACTCATAGTAAGAACACACTACAAGAAAACAGGACATTTTGCGACATTTAAAAACATTGTCGAATCTCCAAAAACGTCATAGAATATAATTTGTGACTTTTTAAAAAACGTCACAGAATGTGGTGTAGGCAAAAGTTTCTGCGATGTTTTTCATAAAAAGTCATAGAAAATATGTGCATTCCGTGAAGTTTTAAAAAACGTCATTGAAAGATTGGACATTTGGTGACGTTTTTATAAATGTGACGTTTTCAAAAATGTCTCGGAATGTGACTCTCCGCGACGTTTCTAAAAACATCAAGGAAAGCTACATTTGGTGACATTTTAGAAACGTCGTGGAAGGTGACTTTCCATGACGTTTATACAAAAACGTCGCGGAAAGCATTATTTTTTAATTAGTAATTTTTCCATTTTTCAAAAATCATTTTATTTTAATAATTATGTTTTAAATACAAATTTTTTAGATCTTATTTTTTAAGTAACTATTGAATATTATTTACGAATTTTATTTATTTAATAATTCTTTAATTTTTTAGTATATCATTAATTTAAATAATTACTCATGTATCACAAGAATTTCATACTTGCAGACAATGTATTATTTAATTGCAATTCGCAAACATATCATAATACATTAATTAATATCAAAAGTACGTCATAAGTGTATAGTAAATAGTCATAAGTATATAATATATCAAAATGGGTATGTATATCTAACCTAAATGAATATTATGTGTAGAACATAAAAGTTCCAAGAGCTTTTTTTTTTCTGTTCGACTTCGGTAGTTAATCGATCCTCCATTTGTTCAAATTTTTTATTCAATTCATCGACTTGAGACTGTAACTTCTGATTAACCTTCTTCGACTCCTCTAGTTCATCTTGAAGTCTCTTTCTGACTGACGTCTTTCCTTGTGGTCGAGGCTCAACTCCCATGTTAATAATGTAATCTGATCTAGTGCCCAAGACTTTGTCACACACTTCATCCTCTGTCATCAGATGACCTTGTTCTATTGAATCTGCCAATTCCTTACACTTTAATTCCTAAAAAATTAAGAATTAATTAGATACACAGTCTCATTTAAGAAATATTTGTAAATGAACTATGTACTCATCCATTTTTCTTTGCATTCGGTAGTTGTCCATTGACCTTTACTTTCATCATAATGAATGTGATACCATAGCTTCATCCAGTCACACTCTTCTCCATCTTTGTCACTCTGTTGTATAGAAATATATTACTAGTAATATTTATTATAAATTTTGAAATGTCAATCAAATTAAAATATAATTAAAAAGATAATAACTCACAATCTCATGTCGTATCACTATAAAGGCCTTAGATCCAGGGTTTGGTCGACATTTGACCTGACTCCTAGCCAATTTGGTTTTTTCACTTTTTTCCTAATCGTAAATGTTACAAAATCTATTATAACATCTATAAATCACAATTCATAAATACTAAAATATAATCAATATTTTAGTATTTAACAATAACCACAATTCATCGTCGAGCATTGAATTTTCTAGTCTATTTTAGAGTTCAATATTCAGATAATCATGTTGCTAAAAAAATAAAAATCCATCTAATCAAAGAATGTAGACAATCCAAAGGGAGAAAATTTGGATCAATTGAAGAGATAAACAACATGAACTCATCATAAATCTTCATTAAAAAGACCCAAAATAAGATCAATACACAACACTCTTGGTCAGTTACCTGCATAAATAGATCTGCCAAGGAAGGTCAAGAGATTCTCTTCAGCATCCGCAAACTACAAATGTTTGTTGCATAATAAACCTAACACGGTAAAGGAAAACAATTTCAAAACGAAACTCATTCAAGGCAACAAAATAACACTACTATGCTGCAACTAATAAAAGACTATTCTAACAATAGGCAAGGTTTAACTAATCTTCAAATTAAACTCAGGTTGTCAGAGATGTACTTGGAAGGTTTATCATTAGCAAAGTCAATTAGGAATGTGTCTATCGCATAAAATAATACCATTTGATACAAAAATGATCCATTAACTATTTATTGCAATTATGACCATAAATTCCACAACTCATGCACAACAATGTGACATCTTTTGCGCATGTAACAGGAATCAAACAAAAACCAAATGTCACGGCTTTAATGATGGAAACCAATGATATTTTGTTCAAAGGCACATGATTTTACTTAATGCTCCACTTGGTTTACTAGATAAACACATGTCATTCCACCAGAAAATATCCCTCCTTAAATGATATGTCTATACTTTTCATATTGAACAAAGCACTCTTACAGTACACATTTTGAAGACTTTCTCTTTTCCAAACAAGCTTTGATGTAGAAACTATTAGAAGTATTCACAACTAAAAGCTAGTTAAAATAACAAAAAAGAGTAAACTCATTGAATCACCTGGTCCAACCAGAACAAGCAGCCCAGTAATTACAAAAGAAACATCAAATCAGAAAAAATCCCTAAAATACACCACAAAGGAACAAAAACATTGAAATGAAGAGCAAAACCTAAAGTGTCAAATCGAGAACAAGTTGTAGACCTGAATCTGCGATAATCCATTGACCTCGATTCCAAGAAACCCACGCACCCATGAAGGCGACGAAAAGCTCAAAAACAGCTTTTCACAACAGAAAACCCGACATTATAGATCGATAAACCAAATGCTCGCAGAGTACAATAAACTACAAAAAACTATCACCCAGTGGATAAACGACACTCCTAAAGCAGAACGTTTTTAAGTATACCAACATGACGTCGTTTAGTTTAAAACCAAACGACATTGTTTTGTTGCTGAAGGCTTCAGCAATGTTTTATACAACAAAATGTTGTGGTTTCTATTTCATGACATTTTATATTAAAACGTCGCAAAAAGTGTTACAAATTTGCGACGTTTTAATTTTTGGTGACATTTTTTTAACATCATGAAAAGTCTTCGCATTCAGCGACGTTTTATCAATAAAACGTCGCGGATTGTGTTGTTTTCTTGTAGTGGATTAAATAAGATACAAAATGTAAAAAGGAGACCATATGGTTCTAAGCTCCAAAAAGCACATCCTTCTTTATATGAATGGTCAGAAAAAAGAAACAGAGAATAATCGAGGGAGAAAGCTATACTGAACTATACAAATTTTTTTAACTCATTCAACATGTTCATTCAGGAAGCACTATATGAACAAAAACAATGAAATTGAAATCAGTTAAAACAACAAATTCCACCGCTTCGAATTCCAATGGTCACAGCGAATATGTTCATAATCTTTAATTAAAATAAACTTCAATCTTAACTCACATACAACTTATTCATAAAAGATCTTGTTAGCTATAGAACCAATACAAGTTAAGCTTGCTAAAGATTCACACTTTATTTTGAAGTTTAGGACCTTAAGGATTGCAGGCAAACTTTCATGATCTGTTATATATAGAAAAGTGAAAGAAAATAAAATAAAAAACAAGTTGATGAATTAAAATTTTAGTTTCAATTATGCTACAGTGACATGTCTTATTGTTGTTTTCTTTTACTTCTCTTATGTGCATGACATGTTTTAGGAGACAAAGATGATTGGAAAAGAAGATGGTGAAGGTGTTAGTTTTTTCGTTGATTTCTAGTTGCAGAGAAAGCTTTGAACGCAAGTAACAATAAGAACTTAAAAGCAAATGTAGAAACAGATAAGAAAACAAACAAGAAAAGGGTATACCTAGATAAATCACAGCATAAAAGAATTAAATTCGGTGCATATAAACCAATATGATTTATTTTTGTGAAACAAAAAACCTATTTTAAAAATACACAAACGTTATTTTTACATTTTTGTTGTCATTTTCTTATTTTTAAAAACAAAAAATGAAAACAAGCTTCGACGAAATAAGTTTTCAGCATTGTTTCTTTGTTTACAAAAACAACAACAAAAACTAAAGAAAAAAAAAAAGAACCAAACTAGCCCTAAACAAACAAGTTTTTTTTATTAAATTTGAAAACTAAAAATATAAATGGAAACAACCAGGCCTTAAAACTATCTTTGTCAAAGGAAAACATTTATATAGTGAAGAACCACTTCATATAATGACAAATGAGCATGGAACATCCATATCTAATCATACGCTTGCGCATGATACATTCACTAATTCCCAACCTAAGAGTAAAATTTGTGCTTTTATATATGGCTCACAACCTATTCATAGAGTTTAATCCCCTTAAGGGAAGAATAGGTATAATTTTTATGATAACATGCAAACTCACTCAAACTTCTATAGAATCATGCATCACACCTTCATTTATAGTAGACATCATACATGTAATCATAGTATGACTTTTCACCATCCTAAGGGACCAATCATATCAATACATTTAATGTTCAAAAGAAAATTTTCTCATTATGCATACAGGTAAAGAATTCCAAACAACGCATTTATGTATCATCATTACTCATATAACATGGAACATCATTTTTGTGGTAATTTTGGACATATTGATAGATTTTGCTTTATTATATAAAGAATTTTAAGCAAACCTTTGAAAATGTGGGTTAAAAAGAAGTAACCAAACAATCAAGGTGCCAAGCTTGTTTGGTTTCCTAAAACTTATTGATTACCTTATTTTATAAGGCTATTAGAGAAGAAAGATCAAATGATATTAAATTGAGCATTACTTTTAGAATATATATCTTTTATCTCGATGAATATTATATTCTTGCCTCCAAGAAAGTCTTGAAGATATTCTTGTGGGATATGGAGAATTTAACTCCTAAAACAAACCATCATAAATTCTCAAATTGTTGAACCAAGTGAGAATGAGAAAATGATGAGATTTCATTAATGAATTGAGAATTTAAGAGGAATCTTTATTCAAATATTTGATAAGTAATGTTCAATATAAGGTAATTATTAATTAATAATTTAGAAATATGTGATTACTTGCATTTTCGTGTCATTTAGAGTATAAATCCTTGATGACGACTATTTTGAGTTTGAATTATGAATAGGGGGTTTTTTAAGTGTGAGTCTTAGTGCCTTAAATTAAAGACTATATGTAAAATAAGGTCACTAAATTATAATTTACATTATTTGGGTTATTATTTCTGTAAACTTTTGAATAAGGATAAATCTTACTTAAATAGAGAAAAATTAGTTTTTGATAAGGCCCTTTGTATGATCAAATTCTTTTTTTATTGATATTTAATTGGTTAATATATGTTTTAATATTATTTTATTGAAGTTTTGATAATTTAATTTGAATTTTAAAGGTGATTCCTTAAGTTATCTGTTAATTTGTCCACCATTATCTTAGTATGGACGACCAATATTTTTAAAATTCACTAATTTTTGCTTTCAAATGTGCTAGTTTTTTAGTTGCTAATTTGGTCGCCCAAATAATCTTACTGGCCAACCAATGTTCTTTAATGATCAACAATGTCCCAATATATGACATTCTTTTTATCTTTCCAGTAAGTTTGTTCTTTATTTGGCCAAAGCTCTAGTCATCCATTTACTCGTATTAATCAACTAATGTTTTAGAGTAGCCAACCAATGTTCCTTTTATAAAGAAATTTTACAGTTCCAGTATGATTTGTGATATGGTTTATTCATAAAAGGATAACCAAAAATCCATAATAGTCGACCAATGTCTCTTTTAGGGAAGACAATTAAGTTAACTTGTGACATATTTGGATATATAAAGGTTAACCACAACCTTTCACTGGTTAACCAGTTTCCCTAAGTGATCGACTAATACACATCATTTTTTTCTTGTTTAAGGCTCTTCAAAATCCTAGATAACTTGCTTGTATCTTTTAAAAAACACCACACCCTATTGCTAATAGCTACCTCATTTGATTTTTGCCCTCTTTTTATTAAAGATCTTTATAATTCTCACTCTCATTGGATAAAAAACCTAATTTTAGGATTATCTGATAATGATCATGTATTTTCCATAAATTACATTGCTCGTGTAAAAAAATTTTCAAGTATGATTACATCATACTTGTCATTTTAGAATTTTAAATTTAACTACTTTATTCCATCATTATTTTTGAAAATTCAAACAAAAAATAATGCATTCTTTTATTAAATTAATTGATGAATATTGCAATTATGTTTTATTTGTTATAATTCCAACCACTAATTTTGGCAAAACTTGCCCTTGGTGTTTTAATTGAAAATTTCAACTTAGGCATCATACTGAAATTAAGGAATTTTCAAATTAGATACAATTAGGGATGTCTCTATAAAAATTAACCTTTTGTTTTGACTTTTTAAATATTCAATTGCACTCTCTGGTGAGAAAGTTTGTCAATCTTGATCAAATTCATCTTTTTAACAAAGTTAGCTTGATGATGACACTTTACATTATGCTTTTTCTTTTATTTCTTTTTGATGATTCCAAGAATGGGGAGAAAGTTTGGTGATGTTAGATTTAGGAGAGTGATAACATTCAAGGGGAGTTATTGTTTTATCATTTTTTATTTCTTGTATTTTTTATAATATGCTTGAGTAAATTTATATTATCTTTATGTATAGATATTTATTTGATTTTGAATATCTCTTTTGTTCTTGATATTGAATTATGATCTTCATATTGACTTATATTTTATACATGAATTAAAGAGGAGCTAATCATTGTCTTAAATTATGTTCCATGTGCTCAAGTTTATTATTGTTCTCTAATATCACAAATGTTTTGTTATCATAAAAAAGGAGGAAGATTGTTGAACCAAGGGAGGTTTCTAGTTGATGTTTTAATGATAATATATCATAATTACTACTATTGTATTTATTATTTTAATAACAAGCAATATTAGAACAAAACAAAGTCATAAACTTAAGAAGATATTGTACGAATTTGATAAGCAGAAGTTGAAGTTTACAACAAACAAAATGAAGATTAAAACAAGAACTAAAGAAGATTAAGGCTCATCAACGTCATTTCATATTTTTTATTATTATTTGTAAGCTCATTTTATTAATTTGATTATCTAAAAGGCTCACCATACATAATTATTTCATCTTACTTTATTGCATGAGAACTTTGATTGGAGCGACTTAGCAATACGATGGAATTTATCTTTTATGAGCAACGAGAATGGAGTGAGTAAACAAGATGGATGGTCGTGAATTATATCATCTAAGATTAGGTCATCCTTCAAACTGGATCTTGAATTTTGCTCCTTCAGTTGGTAGTAATAAAAGTAATGATAGAAGTAGAAAGGCTTGTGGTGTTTTTCTTAGAGCAAGGCAAACTAGGAAAGCCTTTGTTGAAAGCAATCATAAATAAAGTAAGTAATAGTTTTTAACTGATTCATTGTGATTTGTGGGAAGACTAAAGAGTTCTCGTGTTTTGTTGGATATTTGTATGGGAAGAAGAGATCACCTATGTATGACATTGACAACAAAGAGTATTTCTTGTCATGTTATGTAGTGTCCTATGAGACAAACTCCCCTTTAGGGAAGCTAATATGGGATAAAATACAAAAAGAGATAGTGTGATTACCTTTTTAAATGGAGGTCATGATGGTTTGAACGGGAACATAAAAGACTATGTGATGTATACTGCTCGTTACACAAAAGACCCCTTCACAGTCATTACCATGACATCAAAGACCTCATGTACTCCTTATCCCATAGCTAAGTATATGGCATGCAATAATTTTCTAACAAAAATCGAGCTTTCTTAGCAACTATGACAATAAGGACTGAGCCCACTAGTTAGTTTGAAGCTGAAGAGAAGCCATTAGAAAAGAAATTACAAGTCTAAAGAACAACGACACTTGGACATTGGAGACATTACCACTAGTGAAGAAAGAGAGGTGTAAATGGGTATACAAGATTATGTACCAAATGAGATGGGATTGTAAAACGGCATAAGGCTTTATTGGTCATATTGGGAAATCGCTAAGTCAAGAGAGTGGACTATAATGAAAGTTTTGCTCTGATTGCTAAAATGGTGACTGTCTGAACACTTCTGGCAATAACATTCAAAAGTGAGAACTTCACCAAATGGATGTGCACGATGCATTTTTGCATGGCAACTTGAATGAGGAGGTCTACATGAGATTGTGCCGAGGTTTCTTAGCACCCAAAGATAACGTATGCAAATTGAAAAAAGTCCTTGTATGGGTTGAGACGAGCATTGAGATGATGGTTTTCCAAACTTATTCTACCTTTTTCTGATTTGGTCATAAGTTTAAAGAATTATTTGGCCATTGGAAAGCAAAACAGTAAATGGGAAATCAGGAAAAGAACAATGCATTATCTTTGTTACTAAACAATGCATTATCTATCGAATATCTTTTTATCTACTTGGTCATAACATCCACATAAATATTTTCATATAAATTGTCGTCTAAAGACCGTTACTTTCTGCACATGTTAACTCTTTCAAAACTGAGAATATGATGCAGGCCTTGACAAAAGAGGATTAGATTATATTGGTAAAGACAGTTAGCCAACTCCAATGTTTTTATGTTCATCAACAATGAATCTAAACTTGGAACTTTTGGCAGCACATGAAAGGCCATGTGGAGGAAGCTGGAAAACCAACAGATACTGCTTGCTTTTCCTACTCATAATTTGCTTATATCAAAAGTTCATTCTAACCTTGCACGCTTCTGGTTTGTTTCTCTCATCCAATCAAGACATTCCTCTGCAGTCCCTGTGGGATAGGCAAGCTGCCATGCACACAATTTTTGTTGCTGCAAGCAAGAAACAACACAGAATGTGAGCTTTCTAACAGCAGCAGCCTTTGGCATCTTTTAAGTATTATCATGTAGGAAATGATTCTACAAAACATGTTAAGAGTGCAGGAAAGAAACCACTTACCCACTCCCTAACAAGTGGTCCTCCAGATTTGAGCTGCAAAACATTCATAATGTCTCTCCCAGAAACTAGGGGCTTCACATCCCAAACTTTCTCGAGACCTGTATTTCAGAAAATAGCACTTCAATTGCAGAAACTCTGTATGAAAGTTTGTTTTAATGAATGAACCTCAATCATAGCATTTGATGCCAAGACATTTCAATCACCAGCTCAATCATCACAATCTACTGCAGGTTATGGTAATTGCACATCTTTTTCTGGCTTAAAAGTAGGAAAATAAGAATTCTTATTCTTTGGAGACAAGCTTTTACGGGGGAGGATAAAGTGTATACCCATATTAACTATAGCTTGCTCAGCTGCCACAAACAAATCTCTTCTCTTCTCCAGTTGAAACTGATTGTCTAAAAATTCTGAAGTAGAGTTAATATCAGGGGGATATAATAAGGTTGAAATTAGCAAAGCAACTCGCCAGAAGTCTTTGATTTCTCGCAGCAGAAATCCTGAATAGATAATGAAATAGAGGTTACCATAAGGCCATAACTAAAAGGATTTTCATCCAAGGATCTGCTTCTATACAAATAAATTGTGAAATATTCAACCCTAGAAGTGTCTTAGAAAAGAATTTGTAATGTATATATAGTGATAGAAAAGCAAGCTACGCATAAAGGAGATAATTTATACACGAAACCAGACAAATCTAAGAAATCTAATTAATCCAAGCAGGCTTGAGCTTGGCCGGCCCATTGCCATGCCTAGTTCAAACCTATTATCATTTTGGTTTGTAAGCTTCAGAATTTTAAGATCAAAATGGCGTTATTTTAGAAAGTTTA
>JANZLF010000007.1:14390630-14405021 GCA_026546835.1 Erythroxylum foetidum | reverse complement strand
TTATCACAATTCAACCCCCCCTTCTTGTGTATCTTGATCATATTATTACTCAATATATTAACGTGTGATTTACTTCAAAAACATCTTGAGCTTATCTCACAAAGTTTTAACACGTGTCTTGTAAATAATGTGATTAAGAACATTATTTTCTACCTATTGCATAATATAGTCATAAACTTTTTTATATTCAAATTCTCAGTCATTAATAGGGCCTATTAGTAGCAAACACAGGCAAATGTATGTCTTTTCACAAATAGAAGATATTTTATCTTACTATTAATACCACAATGTTGGGAAGATACCAATATAAGCATGATCAAATACACAATGAAATAGAATATCCAATCAAAATTTCTCTTTCTATTTAAATCTATGAGGAATAATGAAAATTATGGTATAATAACGATGTTACAACAAGTATAATATGTTAAAAATAAATATAGTCAAGGCAAACCACAAACATAAGAGACACCATATTTTAATATGAAAATCCCTTCAAATAAAGGTAAAAACTATGAGACTTCTAATCCATCAAAAGAACTCCACTATATCAAAAAAAATATTACAAATATTCCCCAAAGTGATCATAAGTGCTAAACAAGAAATAACAAAGGATAAGGGTAACAACTTCAAACGAGGAAGAAAAATAGAGAAGTAACCCAAAGTTGTAAAGACTACAACTATAATCCTATAAACAAGATATTCACTTTTGAAATTATAGAGCAACATCTCAGGAACTTCCAAACCAAATTTGAGTTTCATCTAATTGTAAATGACTCAAGATTAGAAGAAAGCCAAAAATTGGTTTAGAAAAATAATTGATACTCTTTTTTCTTCTTTTCTTTCTCTTTTCTCTCTTCTTTTTATGTTGACTCTCTCATGCTTAATAATAGTCGAACTTTTAGATATCAAAAGGATAAGTCAAAAGATCATAATAAATTCTAAAAAATGATAAATCAAGTCCAACAAATTTGAATGTTTCTATAGGTAAAAGAAAAAGAAGACCCTAATGTAACACATCTGTAATAAGTATTATAATTTCAAACATGTAATATTGCATCAATCTTTTATTAGTTTTAGGGCCCGCTAGTTTGTATTTGTATTTTTATTTTTAGTAAAATACTTGTTTATTTGAGTTTTTTATTTTTAGTTTTAGTTTTGATTTCTTCACGTTTTCATAACTTATGAAAACTATAAAAAAATGATTTTTTTGTTTAATAAGAATTGTGAATAATTTAATTTATTTTATTTTTATAATTAGTAAAATTTAAAAATGAAGTCATTTTAATTTAATAATTATTTAGTAATTATAATTTACTAAATAATTATTAAAATTTTTTCTATACAAAAATTATTTTACAAGTTTTACCATTCAGACTTCATATTTTTATAGTGAAAGATCTTATTTTAGTGAGTGAGCTTTATGAATTGCAGAACATAAGTATGCAATAATTTATAAGAAGTTGTAGTTTACAAGAACCTCTATGCAAATTTAGACTAGAAATAATTATATATAAAGAGAAAAACAAGGATGGAGCTAAAACCTTCATGGGCCCGAGTGACTGACTTCTCAAAAGTGTAATCTGCAAACCTTGGCCCACTCCGAGGGGATCTGATGTGGGCATGGGCATCAGCATCAGGCAAGACCAGTATTGAACAAATAAAAGCCCATCAGAGACAGAATCGTTCTTCTTGTCAGCTTTCTCTCTCTAATTAACAAACACACTTGTTTAAAGCCTATTTTTTGTTTTCAATTTGCATGAGCTTAAAATATATGTGGAATTATCTCACCAAAAATCCCATATCTTTTCTTTTGATTGCACTCTCCTTGTGACGAAATCTCACCTTTTTGCACTTTCTCAGCAACTAAAAACTATTCTACAAAATGAGATGGGAAAGACTCCAGCTTTACCAGGGTTCTCTACAACCGCACCAACAGCAACAGGACGTTAATGGGCCAGGAAAAAGGTGGGGACACACCTGCAATTCCATTAAAGGAGGGAATTTTCTATATGTTTTTGGTGGATATGGCAGAGACAACTGCCAGACCAACCAAGTTCATGTCTTTGACACTGGTGGGTCTTTACTTCACTACTACTATCCGTTTGGTTTTTGCAATATGATTATGTCTCTTCGTGAATATCTATGGAATGCCCTGTTTTTCTGTTGTGATGAGGATGTTTCTGATATACGTGTTTAGAGTTCTTCTGGGTTTTCTCTGCGTCATCTGCTTTGAAATTTTTTCTCGTTGGTTAAACTTTGTGATGAAATAAAACCCAAATGTGTGTCCCTTTCGTTAGTTTTTTCTTTTTAGTGTTTTCATAGCTGCTACTGGTGTTTGTCGGCTGGATCAATCCTTAAGCTTGTTTACTGTGGGATTGTATGGGGTTCACCATTGGGAATTTGGTTGGCTAATTGTGGTGTGGCGTTAATGTTCCTTTTGGCTTCTTGCTCAACATACAATTAATGCATTTATGGTCTGTTGTGGAACTCTTGTTAAAGTTCTTCACTAGGTTGTTTTTTCCTTTTATTTTTTATTTTCCTTGACTTGCACTTATTTTCACTCTGTTATGCCGCATTACCCAGCACCTGTACCTTATTGATCCTTTCCGGGGTTAATGAATATATGAATGCACCGTCTTTTTTGGGGGGCTCTTTTAATGCCTCCCATTAAAGTTCAGTATATTGCTTCTTATTATCCTTTGTACCACTAGCCAATTATGATGCATTTTTCTTCCCTTATTTGGGTAATGAAAGTTATTTGGGCGAAAAATATTCACCACGTGTTGGTTCTTGTGGAGTCTTGGTATGAATTTTTCTTTCCTCAGATGTTTATGCTCTCATAGGGGTTTTTCAACTTGCAGCTAAGCAGATTTGGAGCGAGCCAGTTATAAAGGGCACACCACCTACCCCAAGGGACAGCCACAGTTGTGCAACTGTTGGAGACAATCTGTTTATATTTGGCGGAACTGATGGGAGGAACCCTCTCAAGGATCTGCATATATTAGATACTTGTGAGAAATCTTAATAATTTCTACTCACTCTGACCTTAAACGATCCTTGTTGAATATATGGATTGCGATTGTAATCTCCTAATATCTAATTCATGCAGACAACTCAAAAGAATTATGTTGAATCATCGTCATTACAGGGTCTTATTTGTTTTTGTTCTTTATCAGCATCACATACATGGATATCACCTAGTGTAAGAGGTGAGGGACCAGAGGCACGGGAGGGTCATAGTGCAGCCCTTGTTGGTAAACGTCTCTTCATATTTGGTGGCTGTGGGAAATCGTTGGAGAATAACGTTGAAGTGTATTACAATGACCTTTACATATTAAATACTGGTAACTTCCTCTGTGAATTCCTTTGTTTCAAAACTGTCTACATTAATTGCTTAACTTTCTGGGCATAATTTACTGTGATCATTCTGACCTTGCATCAGCGTGCAATCTCATATGTATGTTTCAGGAGTTCATCATATCCATTTTTACCTTGCATTACCATATAATATGATCCCTGCATTTGAAATCTTTATCTGCATTTTGTGGTAGTTGCCCAACTTTCTGGCTAAAGTTGGTTGTGATCATTCTAACCTCAAATTAGAACACAGGATTCAATCTGTTCCCAGTTCCCAGTTCCCAGTTCCCCACCCCCCAGCATCCCCCCTGTATTTGTGGGAATTTATTATAAAGAATTGCACCCCATCGTTATTGTCTATGGATTTTTAATATGGTGGTGTGTTACAGTAGTAGATGACTTTTTGAAACATGGAATGGATAATTTTGCATATCCTTTTTGTGTTCTTCCAGAGACATTTGTATGGAAACGTGCAACAACATCAGGCACTCCACCTTCTGCACGTGATAGCCACAGTTGCTCATCTTGGAAGAATAAAATCATTGTGATCGGTGGTGAAAATGAACATGACTATTATATGTCTGATGTGCATGTTCTAGATGCAGGTTTGTTCCATTCTTATATATGATAATCTGAATGCCCATGTTGCTCCATCTTATACTCAAACACACGCACACAACTATACGCACTCTACATGTCCTCATCTTGTCATTTGTATGGAACCACATAGCATATTTCAATGCAATCTTGCAGCCTGATTGTCCATGTAAGAATATATGTGTCTTTATGTGAAATATGTCAATTTTGTTTGAAATTTCTTTTATTAATAGTTTTTCTTTCTTGTTTGTTATTAGAAACTCTTGTTTGGAAGGAGCTGGACGTCTTTGGTCAAAAGTTGACACCTCGAGCTGGCCATGCTACTGTAGCCTTTGGAAAGAATTTATTTGTTTTTGGGGGATTTTCAGATGCTCAAAATTTATATGATGACCTATATATGCTTGATGTAGGTATGTAACTGCAGTCTTGCTACATTGTTTTAAAGGCAGTCCAAAAGATTCACTTTTTTTCTTCACCATACTCCGAAAAACAGAAGGAGAGAATTTTGTGCTCCTCTTTTGACATTCTACATTCAATATTTGAATCTTTGACAGCTTGTTGGGCATTAACAGAGTATATCATTCAATAGGATATATTTTGTCTATTCCTTTATTTGGCTAGTCCTCCATGAATTTAATTGAATACAACCCTTTATAAAATGACTTGTTTGATAAAATCATAATTCTTTCCAGAAAAATATGATTTACTCAATAATTAAATTCATTGGCTAAACTGATTATGTGCCTCGTGCTTTTACTTTATCTTTACTAATTTCTCTCTTATCAATGTGTATCTTTTTCATTCTAGTGGAATTTCCTATGGACTCCTGACATATGCCATAGCTTTTATGGCAGTAGAATTAGGCTGTTTAATTGCCTCCCTGAGGCAGGATCTAATAACTAGAATCAAAGGACTTGAAGTTTAGTTCATGTTTTTTAAGTTTTGTAGTACCATTTGAAAAGGAGAAGTTGACTACCTTCAAAGTGAAGAACAAAGATATAGGTTAGGTGTCAATGTTTACAAGTGATAAGAATTCTTTTATGATACAGAGAAATTAAAAAGAAAAAATAGAATTCATTATGTCTATAAATGGTTGTTCAATCAATTAATATAATCAATTAAATCCATCATATAGCACAATGTGTATCAATTGAAAGAGTTCAATCTGATCCTTTCAGTTTATAAAATAAACCAAACACAAGAAAAGAAATTAACAAATCTATTCAACCTAACCTATGAATGAATTTCATTTCAATTCATTGCATTGGTTTGCAAGATGTTTTGCCAAGCAAGCTGTAAACCCATAAAGACACCTAGTTTACCCCGTGGGTTTTGGGAATGAAAATCCAGATAAAAGATTTTCTATGATACGAAAATGCATTTGCTAGACATTTGAATGCGTGGTCTATTATGTGAGACTTGTGAGACATACAATATATGCTATAATCAGAAGCATCTGCCTATTTGGTGTGGCTAGCTGAAGCTGTCAATGCTTGTTATTTCTCCATAATGTAGCAACTGCAGATTTCATCTGCAAGATTTCATTTTTAGTGGCTTTCAATAAATGAGCTTAATTGGATTTAATCTTAATTTGCATGATTTTTAAATGAATTATGCATTTGACTTCTTGTTGCAGAAACTGGTGTGTGGACAAAGGTGACTACTACAGGTGATGGACCTTCTGCACGTTTTTCTATGGCTGGGGACTCCTTGGATCCTTTAAAAGGGGGTGTACTACTGTTCTTTGGCGGTTGCAATAGGAGCCTAGAGGCACTGGATGATATGTACTACATTCACACAGGTTCTGTAGTATTGGATTAAGTTCCTCTTGCTTTTTAGTTATGAACCTCTATCATTTTTCACGTTTGAATGATCTTAGCTATATGCTGTTTTGATGATGTGGTGTGTTGCCTCATGCAGGAATGAATAGTTGCTGTGATGAGCAGCGAGTAGAAAAACTATCCTTGAGGAAACAGTTGAAAATGAAGTGCCAAGAGCAAAGTCTTTACTCTACTATACATGAAAAAGCTTTGATTACAATTGACACAATGCCAAGTTATACCCAACCAGGTAAAATTGGAGAAATATGTATATCATGTTGTTCTGGAGTCAAATTTAGCTTGTGATTATGTGCATTTCTGAACTGACCATTTGCACATTCTCATGCAAATTGTGTGATGAAAATGAACTCAATAGACACTGATGCTGTCATTAGCTGTTGGTACATATCTTGGTTCCCTCACTTGCTCTATATTCACAATTCTGCAAAGGCTTTATTTTTGTGTGTCAAACTGCGTCTGGCTTTCTGCTGGATTGATCCTCATTTCACATGGTATTCATCTGTTGTTGTGTTGCCTTTCAGTTTTGGATTTGTTAACCTTTGAGGTTGGGTAATTTATTGTCACTGTTCTTGTCATGAGATTGGGGCATTTATCATTCTTGTTCTTGTCACTTTTTGGATTTTGCTGTACTTTCACATTGAGAAAGTGATTGAGGAAAAGTTAAAAGTCTCAGGTGCAAAGTGAGAGTGACCACTTGTATCTTGATAAGCATGAAAGCTGGAGTTGTTGAGTACTGGTTTGTTATTTTAGGGTGGGTACTTTGGGCAGCGTGAAGGAACTTATGATTCTTGTTGGTTTGAAATTCATCCCCATTTTCTTTTGGATTTATTACCCTTATTTTGTGAACATTCTTGATTGAATGATTTTATTCTTGACATCTACCATGAAAAGGATATTAGAATTATTTTATTTCTTGTGTTTAAACAGGTTTTCTTGTTATTGTTTGAAGGATAGAAACCCTGTTTCTAAGGCATACAAACAAATTACTTTTCAATTAGTTTTAGAAAGTGCTAGGGGAGTTATCAGAGTTATTGGACCTGATAATCCAGCTGAAGATCATAACGTGCAACTTTGATGTTGAATGCAAACTCATTTTTGTAATTTGAAGTGCTTCACGAGTTCCAGTTGCAAGTCTAACTTGTCTGGTATCTCTTTCTGTTGTAACAGTTTATGCATACAATAAGATGACGTGGAAACTTTTTAATTATAGCGAAGTTAACTTACAATAATATATTGTTCTTGATGTTTTTGGGCCTGATAATCGAGGTGAAAATTATGATACAAAGTTCTGATGTCTTGCCTTGTATCTCCTGCTCTAATGACAGTTTATGTATACAAGAAGGCAAGATGATGTGGAAGCTTTTTTACTGAAGTTGTATCCTAGAAGACCTCAATGATACTAAAAAAAAATTGTTCTTGAAGATTTCAATGAGATCAAAGTAAAACGTTTTTTTGAAGACTTTGGTGAGATTAAACTCAGAGAATATAATGAAATCTTATCTTGATGTTCAAACAGAAACTTGGTTAGGATGATGATTACAAGTCTTATATCCAAGAAAGAGAATTGATGATAGAGGTTGCCTTTTGCTATATTATGTTGCTAAGAACTGCAGTGCCTTCTTTGCAGCTGGAGAAAATTTACGATTGAATCAAGTGTATTATCAGGGAAAGAAGACATTTCAGGCTAAAGTAACTGAAACCTTCCCCCATGGTTATAGTATTGAGACAATGATTGATGGAAAGCCACTACGAGGAATATTATTTACTAACATGCCCAGCTCCCCACGTGTATCTGATCATGGAGACACAAGGTGTGGATATGGCAGATCTGTCTGTTTCTTATTATTTATGAATTCCTGGGGGCATTCATTGTTCTTTTATATCAGTACTAATGGATGTCCTTACCATTTGTCCCCACATCAGGAAAAGGGCTGGTGAGGAAGTTGGTGCTTTGTTGAATGGTGAACCCTATAACAAATTGAAAATTTCTAGAAATATTAATCAGGATGCAGCCGATCATTTGCAACCAGCTAGTCTGGAGGGGTTGGATTCTGGTTCACATGAGACCAAGACTGAAGCTGATATAGCCCTTGGTTCAAAAAATGTTGCTTCCAGTGTGTCTGAACCCCTCAAGGTCAATCCTTGTTTTCTCTTCTCTTATATCCTATCGTTCAGCCACATGTTAGAGAGATGTTGTGTCATTCTTTGTTGACGAGTTGGTTTTGATACCTTATTGAAAATCCTTTACGATTAAGCTTATGACTTTATGATGAAGATGGTAAAATAAGTTTTTGCAAATTACATAGTTTTGCATTTATATTTCTGTTATTTTGCCCTCCATATTGTTTAGTATTGTCAGCCGCGAGTAATGAAGTGTGACATGGCTTTTCAGCTATTTAAATTGTATTATTGATTCAGTAGAACCATTTACAAAGGAAATTGTTTATTTGTATCCACTTCCTCCCATCTGTGGAAAAGTTGAAATTTGTTTCCACCAACAATTGGCAATATATTGCTGTATCTTTAGAATAGTGACATAATTGCTGCATTCCTATTTAGCTACTGCATTTCAACTGCTGTATATGCAATTCCAGTATTATGTGAACGCCAATAATTCTTCAACCTCTTGAAATCAAATTTCGTCATGACCGTATCCAGAGGAATGCAATGAATTGGTTGATTCTGCATGTTTAGGGAGTCTGATGTGGATTCCTGCTCACTTTTTGTTATATTTGCTACAGGTTCCTGGAAATCAAGAATCATCTGTGGCTCCTTCTCTGAATCTTAATGATGTAATGACCAATGATGCGGTAAACTCTGATGCAGAATTGCAGAACCCTTCTTCAGGCAAGGATTCTATAACTTTATCCCTAAGTCAAGGTACGTACGAAGGAAATGTTTGGTTCTATTCTTTTTGTGGTGGGACAATGTTTTTATTCTTCTGTATTTGCATAATTTATCCATTGGATATCTTTATCTAATACAAGGCTGGGGTATAATTCAAGGGTTAAACTTTGAGATCAACAATTTCTGAAATTTATCTGTAACACAATGGATATCTTTTGTGAAGCTATTCACTGTCTACGCTATCAAGGTTGTTACATGACTGTGTTGCTGTTGACAGATGGCAGGAATCCAACTGGAGTACTCAATGACCCGGGGCAATCAGTTCGGTTGGAGAACAATTGACCTTTTAGTATGACTTCATACAAACCGCCTGGCTCTGTACATTAGTGACTTCAAGGTGGTTGTAGATGCTTTTGACTGCTGATACAACAGAATCTACTGACTGGTATGATGTGCTATTTACGAGCACATCTTCCCCTCCTGACCAACTAAGGCTCTCACTCGACTGTTTTAGTACCATTTAATTGACTGTAGCCCTATGTAATATTTATTGTTTTAAACTGCTAAATTCGCTATTAGTTACTGCTTCTGACCAAGTGCTTCTTGCAATGGGAATGGAAGTTCTTATCAGAAGTTGCTTATTATAATGGCTATGTTTTTGTCTTGGCAATTAACTATTGTTTCGGGAAATGCTCTGTATTAACCTTAGTTCTGTGCTGTCAGAAGAGAGGCATTGCATGCTCACTTGACTTGTATATCCATCTATCTGGTCTTTTGCAAACAAATTTCCTGGGGAATCACGCTAAGAACTTTGTTATTGTAGGCTCGCTTCAAGTAGTTGCTTGCCTATGCTTATTACACTTGGCTTTTCCAGGACTATGCAACTTCTTTTGTGATTCCTCATCCCAAAGGAGAATAGTTTCTGGCATGCACCTCTAGAAAAGTTATGTAGACGAAACCTTTTTGGTATTAAAGCTGTGGAGCATCTGATCTAATACCATATAGAGCGAAGAACTTTATCAGAATTTGACATGTTAGAAACAGCACAACTGGTGTATAGTTGTCTATTCGTGTCTTGGGTTAAATGTATGCATACAATCCTTAAAGCTGGTTTGAGAGGATCCAAATCCATTTTTCAGTACAATCATATTAGCATTCTCTTGCTGTTCATTTTCCTTGGTCTCACGTATCATACCATAAAATTCATGGATGCAATAATGATTGATTGATAGATCATTTGGTCCCTGAAATCCATCAATTCTTGCTTGTCACCATCATCTTTCCCCCTCCAGCAGTTAATTGGTGCAAACTCTTTTATGATTCTTCTTGTGAGAACCAACCGCCATTACTTGCAAAATGGGTAACAGGACCTCATGTCCAACTACTTATTGTACCTGTAATGCAGGGAGATGAGGTCAAATTATACCAAGGCCTCACGTGGCTGATCTGTTTTAGGGTATGCAAACACTTGCAGGTTCTTCAAATCATTAATAAATATTTCAGAGTTTGCCGGTTAACTAGCCACTTCATCTTGGACCTGCCATGATTTTCATTGTGGTCCACAACAATTAGTGTTGAAACTGGATTCCTTGCTTGGTTTTTGGGTCTAAAGGCCAGCCTGTAAAGATTCACACAATCTGATTTCCATTTATTTAAGCCAATGGCTGCTCGGAGGTTGTGTTGTATTTATGGTCATCAGCTAAGAGAATGAACGAGTAATGGGTTTGGAAATTCCCTAGTTATTATCATCAACTTGGTAGTCCTGTACACTGGACCACCCATAAAGGGAAAAAGGGTTTAGTGGCATTGCACAGAATCGACAACTACTGATATATTTATTAGCTTTTAGGTGGTTGGGGCACCATGAGTTCTCCATGGCAGATTGTTTAATAGTTGACAGCCATTATTGGTATCCCAGTCCTTACAGTAACAGTCTTCTGTCCGGTTAATAAATATTCAATCAAGCTTCTCTGAACTACCCAAGACAGTTGATATTTTGATTATCCTGACTAGCGCTTTCAAGGTCCCTGCCAATCATACATTCAAAGGTTTTCAACTGTAAAATACATAAAAAAAAATTATTACATCTTTTTTTACAAATCTAACACAAATTGTTAGTTTATATTTTTGTTGTCAATAGGTTAGATGTAAATTAATATAAAGTTTTATTATTTTAATCAATAAGAGCACTCTTTATTTTAACATAATTTTGTTAATTATATTTGATGCTTAACAATGAACATAAAGTCCTTCAAATAATAACTATGCAATTGAAATTATAAAGAGATCGTAATTGTGGTTTCTAATTTATATTTATGTATTATTTCTAAATTATTTTTAATTGTAGTTTTATCATAACAGGATATTGATAGAACTTTAAAATTAAAATATTTTATTTTTACGAAGAAATTGATTGATCATATAAATTAAAATATGGAAATACTTAAATAAACATCTGAGTATTTATTAGATAATAAGTTTAGTGAAATGGCTTGATTATGAGGATTCCATTGAATATTACTCGTGTGTTTATGGATTTGTTCATAATTATTATATAAGTGATCATTAACTTGATATTATTAAGATATCTTATTTAAAAATTACTTTATTTTGAGGTTACTTATATCTTATTTCAATCAGAATAATTCAGTCAGTAGTACTTAAATATAATATTAACTATAAAGAGATAATTGAATAAATCAATTTTGTCTCCTCAAAGTAATTAAGAATAATGGTCTAATATTCTTGATTAGTAGCAATTTAAGAAATTCTCTAGTTAGAGTAAACTAAGACTTAAAATCAATATTTTCAAATATCAATTATAAATTGATTACTAGTTAATAAAAATAAATATGATTATATTTAACTAGAGTAGACATTAACTGCATACTTTTTATCAAATTTGGAATATTAGATGATGAAAAAATTAAATTGTACACTATAATCGTATATTGATAGGTTAAGTCAGACTTATTCCTAATAATGGGGTAATTATGACATGTAGCTAGATGTAAATCCTAGTACATGATTTTTAATTATTTAATCATCACATAATTAAATATAAATTAGAAGGCATTTATTTTATCTAATTTTAATTATATTTTTTAATTATTATTAATATATTAAGAACCTAATAAACCATACATATAAAGCAATTAAAGAGAGAAAAATTAATTTAAATTAATTTGGACTTATCTTTGAAGTTTTAAAAGTTTTAAGGATTAAATATGAGATATTTAATTTTATTAAGATTTAATTATAATCAAGATTAAGCTAGATCTTAATTTTAATTAATAGTTTAAGTTTAATTAGAAAGAAATTCTAGCGTTTTAGAGAACTAGCACTTCAGTCTTTTCTTTTTTAACATAAAGTTTTTTTTTTCCTATTCCGTGGAAACTATTAGAGAGGTAAGACATTTGAACAACTTATATTTAACAACTTGCATTTAACAGCTTTAGAAGAAAAGTTTTGAAATATTCTCAATCATGTATATTTTAAGTTTTTATTTCTTACTTATATTTTCCAAGTTATTCAAGTAAAGAGGTCCATCGAAAGATTGAAACCTATGATTTGATTATGGTTGATTTTTCAATAATAGTATCAAAGCCTTCTTTAACTGAATAACTTAATTGTTATTACTTAATTATTATTGATAACTAAATTAAGGCTTAAATTGTTGCTTATTCTCCCACAAGCATTTGCTTTTTTGGGTATTCCCTATCTTTTTTCTTTTTCACTGTCTTTTGTATATCACATTATTTATATATTGTCTCATTTGTATGCGGGTCCACCGGAAACAGCCTCTCTATTATGTAGGGGTAAGGCTGCGTACTATCAGACCTCCCTAAATCTTGTTTCATTGCGAGATTTCAGACTGGGTGATTATGATGATTATGATGATATTTGTTTGTTTTTGTTTATGAAAACCTAATTTTTATGACCCTTAGTTATCAAATCTGGAAGTTAAGTGAATATGTTTGTTTATAACTTTGTGGTACTCCCTAGCTTTGAAGTTTTTGGAAAATGTGATTGAAGTTGCTCTTGGTATTCTTCATCTCTAGAAAACAAAAATAGCATTCACAATAATCTTACGTTCCTACTCTGGAGGCAGTGACTGAGACACCATTGGAGAAGATAGTGGGTAGGTTGAACTATGAAAACATAATATGTAAAACGATGAGACAGATTCCCTAGGGGACGAAGTGTCAAGCGTCTCATGCATCAGGCGTGAAGTTGGAAGCAGAATGCGCTAAATTATTCCATTTTATTTTTTATTTTAAACTTTTATTTAGCGTTGATAATAGGTCACATCTTTTTGGGCGCAAGTTCGAGCCTGAGGTAGCCGGGTTCGAACTCAAGCCTGACTTAGTTTGATTCGACTTGATTTTTTATTTTAAAAAATAAAAAATAGCATCATTTTTTTACAAATTTATCGAATTAAAAAATAAAAAATAACATCATTTTTTTACAAATTTATCGAGTCTTGGGCCAGTCTGAGCTCAAACCCAAGCCCATTTTGAGGCTGAGTATGAGGCCTAACCCGTTGACCTGAAGCTCAGGCCCAAATATCATCCTTATCTTTAAGTTTATTTAAATTAGTTTTTCTTAATAAGTTTAAGATTAAATTAGTTTAAATTCTTGATAAATCTAAAAAATTATTTTCAAAAGATTAGTTATATTAGGAATATTTATGATATTTAATTTAATTTTTTAAGAGTTGACTTATTAAATTAAATTATCAATTCAATAATAAAACTAAGCAAAATTTTAAAGTGTTATGTTTCATAATTAGATTATATTAGATATAATTAATATAATGAGATTATATTAATTATGATGAGACTTAACTTTTGAACTTTTAAATAACTTAATTAAATATTAAGTACATGTTGTACGAAGTTATTATTATCTACTATTTAAGAATAAAAGTAGCATTTTATTTATTGTAAGTCTTGTTAAGCAAACTTAAAACCTTTTTAACCCAAATATATTTTCTCTTAAAATAATGTATGAATTTAGAGGTAGAGTTAGGAATAATATATAAGATATATTTTGACAAAAAGTTGTTACCTAATAGCTCTAAGAGTCATATGAGATGAAATTAAAAGGAATTATCAACCTAATTTAAAATTAATTGATTTGATGAGAAAATTAAGATTAAATATGTTGAATAGATCTTGTCCTACTAGAGAGATTAAAGCAATATTTTCGAATTGGTAGTGATGACTATCATTTTGAATAAAATAGTAGAAATAACTAAAAATATTTATTAAAGTCCTTTTTTCAGTTTTATGGTCTAAAGTAATACTTATTATTTAGTGTCTTTTTAGTTATTAGATAAAATGAGTAGTAATTTGTCCCTGTGAAGCATCATACATGCTAACAAGTTTAATAGACCCTAACTCTTAGACTAATTTTGCAATTTGGGAATTGTTCAATGGTAAGAAAAGAAGCTCTATCACTACAAGGAAAATATTTAATACCAACGGAAAATTACTGACGGTATGAAGACCGTTGGAAATACCGACCGAAATAGCGTTACCGTCGCGGAAAGTGGTTGTGCATTAAATTGTTTGCGACCGAAAAAAATTTGGTCGGTGAATTTGGTTGAATTTTATACCGACGCCCATTTCGGTCGATGAAGGCGTCGGTGAATACGTCCAACGTCCTTCAGTAAAAGAAAACGACGACGTTTTGGTTAAAACCAAAACGACGTCGTTTTGGTTTTATTTTAAACCACCCCCGT
>JANZLF010000007.1:14367962-14390530 GCA_026546835.1 Erythroxylum foetidum | reverse complement strand
CGTCGGTAAATGTCGTCGCAGATTACATCGCCTCACCGACGGACTTAATGACCGTAGCAATATTTCTCCGACGGAATAGTAATTACCATTCCGTCGTAAAATAAATACCGACAACAATGTTTCGGTCGGTAATTCCATCGTAAAAGTGCGACGGAAAAATTCGGTCGGTAAGTTTAGCTTCGGGCAGTTCACCGACCGATTTTCGCTCCACCATATTCCGTCGGTGATTAATTTCACCGACGGAAATCTGGTGTTTACCGACGGTAATTTCCGTCGGTAAAACACTTATTTCTTGTAGTGTATGCTCTTACCATTGTAATTCCACTTGAGACCAATTCAAGTACTACTAATGAAGTATGAGAGAGACATCAATGTCATATTGATGATATTGAACAAGCTATATGTATAATGTTGGTTAGTATATCTCTTAAGCTTTAGAGTTAGCATGAGAACATAGATATTCTTTCTAGAATTTTGTATCTTAAGGAGTTGTTTGGCGCATAGAGTAGGATAGAGACATATTAGACTTGTAGAGCATAATATCAATGTAAGACGATAGAAGTATCTTCATTAGTGTTATATATACTGAAGATGATTAGCTATATTGAAAAATTAGGCTAATTAGGTTTTGTCATGGATCACGAGTTAAGCATTGAGTTGGTACTTTAGTCTCGTACTCTAAGCTTTTTAGACTTTATTTTGAACTTTCATATGAACCAAAAGGATCTATCTTTTTTCAACTATTAAATATGATCAAGACTGCAAGGGAACACCTTAAGAAGGAAGCTCATTTTGTTCTTATTGTGGATTCTTTCGGAAGCAAGAAAAATAGATCTAAGAAGAATAATAACAAGAAATATAAGGTTTTTGCTAAAATAGCAAAGCCAAATGGTGGTAATAAAAAAAAGAATAATGACAAGGACATATGCTTTTATTATGGGGTCAGTGGATGTTGGGAGAGGAATTACAAACTTATCTTACTAGCCTGAAAGATAAGAAGCTTAAGGAAGCTACACCTTCAAGTATATTTATAATCAAGATAAAATTTCTACTTCTATTTTGCAATCTTGGGTACTAGATACTGGATGTGGTTCTCATATTTGTAAAAATATGCAAATGTTAAAAAGGAGTGGATCATTAAGGAAAGGTAAATCGGACCTACAAGTTAGTAATGAAATAAAGGTAATTGCATTAATTATAAGAACTTGTAGTTTAGCTTTGCCTTTTAGCCTTATAGTATAATTAGGTATTTATTATTATGTTCCAATCATTACAAGAAACAACATTTTCATCTATTATTTATATTTAAATGGATTTGTCTTTATTATTTAAAGTAAAACCATTCTTTTTATAAAGATGATGTTTATTATGGATAGGAATTACTTATAAATGGTTTGTATAAATTTGATCTTAAAAAGTTAATTCTTAACAGAAATAGCAAAAAAGGAAAGTTAAGCAACCAAAATCTTTTAGCATTACAGGTTAGTTCATATCAATCAAACTAAATTACAAAGTTACATTAAGAAAGATAATGGAATCCTTTTGATTATAAATCATATGAGACTTATGAATATTATTTATTAGGTAATATGAATAAACTATCCTTTAGTGGAAATGGAGAGTGTGTCAGTAAGTTATTAGAGCTTATATATTAAGATGCATATGGTCTTATATCTACTTATAGTAAAGGTAGGAGCTTATATTTCATTACATTCACAGATGATCATTTTAGATGTGGTTATTTTTATTTAATTAAAAAAAGTTAATCATTTAAAAGGTTTAAAGAAATTAGACTTGAGGTTAAGAAACAAACTAGTAAGAGTATTGAGATACTTACATCTGATCGAAATGATGAATACCTAGACTCTGAGTTTCTTGGTTACTTAAAAGAGAAACAGATTTTATCAAAATGGGCTCCACTTAGAACTCCACAATATAACATAGTATATGATAGGAGAAACCATACTCTATTAGATCATTATATGTTTTGTGATGAGTCATATAGTCCTTCCTATCTTCTTTTGGGGATATACCATTGAAATTGCTACGTACCTTCTAAATAAAGTTCCATCTAAATTTATTGATAAGACACCATCTGAGATATAGATTAGTATTATACCAAAGTTATCATATATAAAGATTTGGGGATGTGATGATTAAGTTAAGCATGTAACATCTAATAAACTTCAAGATAAAGAGAGTATCTGATATCAATTTTGTCATCCTTTCAATAAAAAGTGTTTATAAAAAGCATGCTAAATTATTACAAAGAGAATTTATTCTCAATGAAAGAAATAAGAGTTAGAACTTAAAGAAGTTCAAAAACCATAAATGCACATCTATATGGAACAAAAACCTTAAGTAGATACTTATGATGTATAAATAAGGGTTTAAGAGATACATAGTCTATGATGTACTACTATGATGTGTCATCCCCCACCAAATTAGACCTATATAATGAAAAGGGAAAATACAATGTATTACTTATATGATGAGCCTACTATTTTTAAGAAAGAAATGTTTGATATTGATTATTTAAAATGGTATGAAACCATGAGATTTGGAATAAGATCTATATATACTAACCAAGTATAGACTTTGGTGGATGCTCCATATGATAACCTATTGGCTGTAAGATGGTTTCTAAGGCCAGTGGATAAAAGTTATAAATAAAAACAAGGAGTTGATTTTGATGAAACTTTTTCACTAGTAACTATGCTTAAGTATATAAGGATCTTATTGGATATAATTACATATCATGATTATAAAATTTGGCAAATAGATATCAAAACAATATTTTCAATGGAAATTTGATTGAGCATATTATACAATACAACCTAAAAGTTTTGAATCTAAAAGGTTTTCTAAGCAAGTATGCAAGTTCCAAAAGTCTATTAATAAAATTAAGCACTCGTTACAAAGTTGGAACATCTATTTTAATAAGATAATAGAATAGTTTTGTTTTATAAAAATATGGATGAACCATATGTCTATAAAAAGGTTAGCAGGAGTGCAGTAATCTTCTTAGTCTTATATATGGATAACATATTGCTAATTAAGAACAATATACTTATGAAGAACAAAGTGAAAAATAGAGGGCTTGATAAATACTCAAGGCCTTTGTACCATTTATATAGAAGTAATTACATAGTGAAAGACAACCTTAGTAATAAGTAGGAAATCACACACTAAAGAGGGAGATCATACTCTCCCTAATATATATATTTCCTAATACTCCCCCTCAAGCTGGAGCATACATATCATAAGCTTCAAGCTTGTTATATAGAGGTTTCAACTGAGACCCCCTAATACTTTAGTGAGTAAGTCAGCAAGTTGATCTTCTGACTTGACATATGTTGTCTCAATTAATCCTTCTTAAAGCTTTTCACAAACAAAGTGATAGTCTACTTCAATATGTTTAAAGTGATAGTCCACTTCAATATGTTTGGTTCTCTCATGAAAGACTGGATTAGATGTAATATGAATGACATCTTGATTATCACGCATCAATTTCATTAGACTAGGGTACTTAAAACCAAGTTTCTCGAGAAGATGATTCAACAAAATCAACTCATATGTCATATACGCCATAGCCCTATACTCAGATTAAACATTAGAACGTGCAACAACTACATGCTTTTTACTTTTCCATGACACCAACTTTCCACCCAAAATACACAACAGTCTAAAGTAAACTGTTGGTCATAAGAGCTTGCCCAGTCTGTATCTGTATACCCTTGAATTTGAATATTTCCATAATTTTGGTAAAGAAGACCTTGCCCTGGAAGACTTTTCAAATATCTCAAAATTCTAATAACTGTATCCTAATGACTATTTCGTGGATCTCATAAACTGACTCACTATACTTGTAGCAAACAAAATATCTATACAAGCAACAGTCAAATAATTTAGTTTACCAATAAGTCTTCGATACTTACCTAGATCTTTTAACTGCTCTCCTTTATTAACATTAAGTTTTACATTTGGTTCCATGGGGTTATCAATTGGCTCCGTTCCCAACAAACCTATCTCCTCTAGAAGATCAAGAAAGTACTTCCTTTGAGATAGGCAAGTCCCTATTTTTGACCTTGCTACCTTGATAAACATAAAATATTTTAGTAAACCAAGATCCTTTGTTTGAAATTTAGACTGTAGGAATGACTTTAAAGATTGAATTCCTGCTTTATCATCTCTAGTAATAACAATATCATCAACATAAACGATCAAAATAATTTTACTAACGATAAAACATAGAGTGATCCACACCACGTTGATGTAGACCAAACTCTATAACCACTATAATAAAGTGCCAAAACAAGCTCTCGATGACTGTTTTAGACCATAAAAAGATTTGTTAAGGCGACACACTAGATTAGTTCCCCTTGAGCAACAAACCCTGTTGGTGATAACAATGATAAAAATAGTCTCTCAAAGATCACCATGAAGAAAGTCATTTTTGATATCGAGTTGATAAAGAGGCCAATCATGGGTGGTTGCTAATGCAATGAAAACACGTATAGATGTCAATTTGGAGATAGGAGAAAAGGTTTCAGTATATTCCATACCATACACTTATGTATAACCCTTAGCTACCAAACTAACTTTTAAATGATTAATCGTTCCATCAGAATTGACCTTAACATTGAAAACCCAATGACAACCCACAATTGTCTGACCATATGGAAGAGGAAATAAGTCCCATGTAGCATTAGCTTGCAAAGCCAACATCTCTTCTTCCATGGCATGTTTCCATCCAGGATGATCCAAAGATTCTGAAACAGACTTAGGTATAGGTATAGAAGACAAAGTGGAAACAAAAGTAGCATATGACGGTGATAATGAGTTATAAGAAACAAAGTTTGAAATAGGGGGAGATGTACAAGGCCTTCTTCCTTTACGGAGAGAAATTGGCAAATCAAGATGATTATATGATGGAATTGAAGATGGAGAAGACAATGGTGACGAGTGTGAATCATCCGGTCGTACTTTAGGATGAGTGTGTCAAGTATAAACCTACAAATTAGGATGAGAGAGACATTCCAAAGGAGTAGGATTAGTGTCAGGAGCAACAGAATTGGGAGTTACTTGGAAAGGAACAAAAGGAAATGGTAGACACTCATCAGTGTCAGTAGAAATAGACTGAGCATCAGAAAAGTATGGTGTGTCTTAAAAGAATGTAACATTAACATACATAAAATAAAGGTTTAATGAGGGGCTAAAACATTTATACCCTTTTTACAAACAAGAGTACTTGAGAAAGATGCATTTTATAGCTTTTGGATCTAATTTATTCGTGTTAGGCTGAAGCTGGTGAGCACAACAAGCACATCCAAATACTCGAGGAGAAATGGAAAAAGGGTCTTGATAGGGAAAGAGAATTTAGAATGGAGTTAACATAGAAGATGACATTCGATTTATAAGATAATAGGCAGTAAGTACAACATCTCCCTATAAACTTTTAGGTACATTCATATGGATTAACAGGGTACGAGTTGTTTCAACAATATATTGGATTTTATCTTAGCTACCCTATTTTGTTGAGGAGTGTGTGGGAACCAAGATTAATGTTGAATACTTTATTGTTTTAAATAGTTGGAGAATGAGCTAGAGAAATATTCTTTACAATTATCACTATGAAGAATATTAATTCAGGTATTACACTAATTTTGAATTTCAATACAGAAAGAACAAAAAATAAAGAATAGTTTAGAACGATCTCACATTAGATATAACCAAGTTATTCGAGATAAATCATAAAAAATTACAAAATACTAAGATTCCAACTTCAACTTGACACAACTTAGAACCCAAATATTTGTATGGATTAACATAAAGGATTTTTCAACTCTTTTATTGGCTTGAGGAAAAAACGAAGTACGATGATGTTTTCCTACTGACACGACTCGTAATTTAAACTGGAAACAAAATCTAACCCTGGCACTACTTTCTTGAGATTTTACAAAGATGGATGACCCAATCGACAATGGATATCAATAGGAGAGACTGACACTAGGAAGACGATGGATGATTGCAACTTGTCAAAATAACGCATTCAATTAGATTCACGCCCTTCTCCAATCGTCATCCTAGTCTTCAAATCCCGGATAATGATATTATTAGGGTAGAAACATATAGGACAATTTAATTATTTAATCAATTTGCTCACATACATAACATTGAAAGGAAAGTTTTGAACAAATAATGTAGAGGGTAATGTGAGAGAGGAACAAGGATGAGAGGGTCCAATAGTAAGTTTATCATTATGAGAGGCAAGTAAAGCGACAATATGGTTAGAGTTGGTTATTTTACCTAAAATATGGTCAGTGGCACTAGAATTTATTACCCATGATTGTTTTCTAGGGATAGTTGAATAGCAACCGGCTGGGTTACCTTGATGAGCCACAGATGCCATAGAGGAAGAAGGTGTTTGTTGAACTGACTGATACTATAGAAACTTAGTATATTCATCCTGAAATAAAGTAATAGATGATTGTGAAGCTATACCCAAAGCATTTTCTTCCAGAGACACAATATAAGCAACCTACAAATGGGGATATTTATCCCAATAAGACTTTTCATCATGTTCGCCTCTATCATAATGTGTGCAATGGAGTCATGAGCCTCTCCCACATCCTCCTTAACTACCACGACCACTACAAACACCACGTCCTCCTTGAATTCCCCCATGACTTCCTTTGACTTGTGAATCGGATTGTGCTGCAAAAGCTGACCTATCAGAGTTATTCTCTGGTGGATTCACCTTAGTCATAGAGCGAGAGAGTCTAGAATACACTTCAACTAAGAACGAAAAGTGTACTCCTCCCAAGATTTGTGCTCCCACAAGCTCAAACTCAGGGTTCAATCCAACAAAAAACATCATAGTTACCAAATGCTCTCTTTGAATATGCATCTCCTTAATATCAAATGTGATCGGTAGTAGATAATTCAACTCCTCAAAAGCATGTTTCACTTTCCCAAAACATTAAATCAAACTTCCTTTCAGATTGGACTGAAATAACTCAAAAGAGATATTATACATGCGAAGCATATTACTGGAGTAAAGAAGCTTAGCATAGTCCCAAGCTTGCTTACAAATGTTAACATGGGAGAATATGATTGAAATTTTAAGTTCTATAGAATCGAAAAGAATATGTAGTAATTGTGCATCATCACCTTGTCAATTTTCTAGTATTTTCTGATCATTTGGGCGATCAAATGTAAGATGGGACAACTTTCTCTGACCTCGAAAGAACAATTTGACATCTTTAGACCAAAAAGGATAGTTATTACTATTCAAACATTGCTTGGTGATTCACAAAGTTGAGGAACCCATTGTTGGAACACCTGTCAATGACTCGATACTAGAATCTGAATCTCCCAGTTATGCTAGATAGATTTCCTAGCTAAACAGATACTAAAACACTACTGATGATGTTCCAAAATACATAAAACTTGACTGCTATTAAAAAATACTCATGTTTTGGTTAGTTTTGACACAAAGTAAGGACATAATTCCATTCAGGACACAGTGGCAAGCTAACCCATCTAACTGCCATTGCTGGTGGTCACCAGACTCACGCGTCAATGCGTGGGTGGTTTTTTTTTGTGACATTGCTAGTACTCTGGTGCTCGCTGGCACCCCCTGGTTGCTTTGTGTATTTGGTTTTGGTAAGTGGAGGTAAGTTTTTTTGGAAAGATTGGAAGGTGTTAGGGTTTATGGTAAAGGAAGTTATGAGGTTTGGAGGAGTGGCTCTTATACCATGTGAAGAACAGAGTGAAAAACAGAGGGCTTGATAAATACTCATGGCCCTTGTACCATTTATATAGAAGTGATTACATAGGGAAAGAAAACCTTAGTAATAAATAGGAAGTCACACACTAAAGAGGGAGATCATAATCTCCCTAATATGGATATTACTGTCCCTAGTATCGATATTTCCTAACAATGCTAATGCTTGAATTTGTAAAGATTTGGTTGTTAAAGAACTTCTCCATAAAGGATATAGGAGAAGCAACTCCTATTCTAGACATAAAGATCTATACGGATAGGTTAAAGATGTTTCTTGATTTATCTTGATTCACATACAGGGATAAAATGCTAAAGAGATTTAACATAAATAATTCTAAAGGAGTATTCTTACCTGTGTCATATGAGATTTCTCTCTAGTAGAGTATACGTTTAAAGACATAAGAAGAGAGAGATGAAATGGATTATGTTTCATATCCTCTAGCTATTAGATCAATTATGTACATGGTGTTATGTACTAAACCAAATATCTCTTATGCTTTGAGGGTAATAAGCATATTTGAAGCTAGTCTTGGTGATGGTCACTGAATGGTTACGAAAAACATATTATAGTATTTTAGAAGAACTAAATATATCTTCTTAGTCTATAGAGAAGTTGAACTAAGACTTTTAAGGCATTCAAATATGAGTTTTCAATCTGATTTGAATAATAACATATCACAATTAGGGTATATCTTCACTTTGAATAATGATGCAGTAAGTTGGAAAAGTTTTAAATAACTAACCATTATTGATTTTATTACAAAAAATAGAGTATATTTTAATGTTAGAATTGAGAAAGAAAATAGTTTGGATCAAGAAGTTTTTCACAAACTTGGAGTGACTCCTATCATTATTGAGCTAATAATATCGTATTGTGATAACAATGATAAGAATCACTCTTTGATCCAAGTTCAATGTTAAACTTCTCGATCCAAATTGCTTTCTTTACGGCCTTTGTGGGACAACAATAGTACAATTGCATAAGCAAAGGAATCAAAATCTCATTTATGATCCAAATATGTGCTTAAAAAGTTTTAGTTGATCATGGAGATAATTGAACAAAAGGATATTATACTAGAATGAGTTCCTATTGAAAAAAATCTTACAGATCCTTATACGAATATAATGTTAGTGTAAGTGAAAGAATGTTGGTTTATGTTCTTATAGTCAATCATTTGGTTACAATTTAATGTACAATATTAATATGTTAATCAATAAAGGAACACTTTATCTTTACATATTTTTGTTAATTATATTTGATGTTTAATACTAAAGATAAAATTCTTAAAATAATAATGACGTAATTACGATGATAACATAATTATGAGATTCAATTTACATTTATATATTATTCTTAAATTGTTTTTATTTGTAGTTTAATTCATATGAGATATTGAATTAGCAATAAAACTATCACATAATATATTTATTTTTTATAAGGAAAATAATTGATCTCATACTTTAAGGTATGAAGATATTTAAATAAATGTGTTGATACTTATTAGAGAAAAAGTTCACTGGACGTACTCAATTATAAGGATCTCAAACGGTATATTACTTGTGTGTTTGTAGATTTTTTTTCATAATGATGGTTATATATTTAATCCTTATACGAAAGATTACTAAGGTGTCTCATATAAAAATTATTATATTATGAAACTACTTATTTTCCATTCTAATTAAATTAGTCCAGTCGGTAACACTTAGATATAGTATAAACTATGTAGAGATAATTAAACAAATAAATAAATGATTCCTTACTCTAAATTATTCAGGGAGAATGCTCTACTATTATCGATTAGCTGTGATTTAAGAAATTCTTGTCACAGTAAATTGAGATTTAAAAATGATATTTTCAAACATTAATTATGAATTAATTGTTAAGTAATAAAAACAAATATGATTGGATTTAAATAGAGTAGACACTAATTTGATATTCTATGTCTAATTAGAATATTAAATTACAAAAGGATTAAATTATACGTTATAAATATGTACGGACTTATTAAACATTTAACGATTTTTATGTCTGAAGGCATAATATTACTAGTGTTTATTCGATGATGAGCTGGGGTGGTTGAGACAGGTTTGGCCGGTATTGCCCTGATTATCCTTTGGCACTGTCACCAGGTATATTGGTTTCTCACTTTATGCATGTGAGAAAGGTACAAATCCTTTTCTGTCTCATCAACGCGTCAATTTTGATACAATACCAATTACCAACTCATCCAAATTACAGAGGAATTAGTATCTTTGATAACTTATTGGCAGGTGGTGCCCCAAGTTCACTTACATTACACACGTCAATGTCACCAACTTGATTGTATATGAACACACCAAACATACGGGTCGGCATCTTTTATCTTATGATAACAAGCACCCACCCTCTCTTCCATCTGAAACTGTACAGCTAACAACTTAACGTTAGACAGAAAAGCATGAAGTGTAAATCTACTGTTGGGAACGTCCCAAGGAGTTTCGTGGTATAATAAGCCCGAACAGGCAAGAATTCCTACGTAAGAAAAAGATGGGTACTCAAATCGGTTCTTGCTTACACGTGAATATATGTCAACGTCATAATTTAAAGAAGGTGTACCTGTAGCCATAATGGCCTCCATGTCTTGGCAGCGTGTAAGCTTTTTTATACTAAATATTCATTTCTTCCAACTGCTTTTCCTAAACATATCCATGCTTTTATGATTGAATCATAATAGGAAACAAGAAAGAGTTGGATCTTTAGGATCATTTATCAGGCTAATTCCTTGTTTTGTGGAATGCCTCCTCGAAACTTCAAGTTCACTTTCTTTCATTACAGTAACATTTAGCTGACAGGTACACAACACTGCTCAACTTTGAAAGGTTCTGTCACTTTTTTTTACATATAATAATTAGCTTCTTCTACTTTTGTTTTACATACTTCCTCAGTCACCTGTACCATTTATTAGACCATCAAAGAAGCTCTGTATATAAAGGCAAAATAGAAATGGTCACCTGATGAGTGATGTGAAAAGGTAAGACATGCCTGGAGATGGAAAGTGAATTGAAATTTATTAGCTGACAAGTGCATTGAAAGGGGCACTTGAATCTTTTGCAGGTCATGCAATTGGGGTGTGGAATGCTGCTTCTATTCTTCCTGGAAGACCCAAATCTGTTTAATCGCATTTCCATTCTATCTGACAAAATCACATGTTAAAGGACACATGCCTAGACCCACAACATCCTCATCCCACATGTATGTGTGAGATATAGAGCCACATGCACACAAAAGACATACGCATAAGCACCTCCCTTAACACTGTCCATTTCTCCCTCTCAAAAAATTTGGATTGCAGGTTGCTTTCACTTCCACTTTATTAGTTTACAGTATAGCTATGACATAACTTCCTCCCTCTTCTCCATTTGTTCTCCCAGGAAACATCACTACATATTACATGCACAACAACATCTCTCTTTATTGGATCTGGGGAGATTCCTTTTTTACAGTTCTGCATTGGTATTAGTTTCCTATTAGGCAACTGGAGGTATTGTTGCTGATTTCTCTTCTGCACATTCTCTATATGCTCATTCATATTGTAATGAGTGTTGAATATTGGGTCCCCTGCCTTTTCTTTTGTTCTCTTTCACAAGGCAGTCTCGCTTTGTCTTCTTTAAGAGACCAAGAAGTTATCTTTTAGTGTCCTGTGTGTTGGATACACCGATCTTAGTTTGCCTTGTTCCAATACTTTTCCCTGTAGTGTTATTCAACGTTAAACAAGTTCGAGCCTTTCCTCCAAAACCCAAGGTGGCAGTTTTACATTAAGAGGAAAATTCGTGAGACTGCATTTTTTATGCGAGAAGGTCGAGTCTTACACAATCTGGGATGCTTGGAGACCCCAGGCCGTTAGCCGGGACTAGTTGGGTTCTTTGCAGGGAGTTTAACGGATCACTATAGTTGTATGTAAAAGGAACGTATTTGACTTGAGAATGAAAACCTCTTACTGGAAATGCAATGTTTGGATCTTATCTCTTGATTCATGGAGTTGGAGAGATGAAACATCTTAAAAGAAGAAAAGGCCAAAGAGGGTGCTAAAAAGGGCAAAAAACAGAAACGCTCTCAGTTTCTGTTTGGACTAAACGTGGGCTCTGATTCAGAAACAGACGAGTGTGTTTGTTATATGGTTGAGATAGCAAAAGATAAAACTCTAGCTGTAACATTTTTGGAGAGATTGAAAGTCAGGTTTTGATAGATACAGATACAGATACGGGTTGAAGTTAACGGGTTTTGTGAATAAAGGATGATGAAATTTTATTAAGGTGAGACTCGAAAGTCAGTCGGTTGGGAAGAAGAGCAAATGGCTGCAAAGCTTTTACATGCTCTAGCAGATGACAATCCAGATTTGCAGAAGCAAATAGGGAGCATGACAGGGATTTTGCAGCTCTTTGATCGCCAGCAAGCCCTCACCGGCAGAGGTTTAATCCACGAGAGACTGCCCCCAGGTATTTCTCATTTATGGCTGTCTCTAGCTTTCATTACTGGTTCGTGCCCCATTCGTGTAATTCCATTTGCTTAATAGTGCTAGGATGTGAGATCCAGTTAACTCATCCTTATGATCCAAGGCGTTGTCTTTTGGATCCTCAGTGTTATCTCCAGATCCCTTAACCTGAATGTGTTCAACTCTATAGAATTCACTTCGTGTTCTACAAGTTTTCGGTAAATTCTATTAAATGAACTTAGGCCATACATAAGCTTGTGCATGATGAAGAATTCCATTGATAAGCCAAATGCTAGGAGACGTTTTCTTTTCTTTTTCTAACTGTCTTTTGGCTGATGGTCTCTTAATTAGTATTTTTGTGTTGTTGATAGAATATACAACTCTTGCATTCCATGAACTCTAAATTGTCTTGGTTGAGAATTCTGGCGATGCAGAGTTGTTATCTGGTCTTATTCTTACTTGGTACTGAACTCACTCAGTGCATTGACCATTGTTGATCCAAACGTGTATGTAATACAGGTGATTACCACTTCAGCCATGACGTCTCAGACTTTGAACCTGTAAATGCGTACCTTCGACATATACCAGCAGTAAGCATCCTGATTTTTGTTTTGTTTACCTTATTTATTTAGGTTGTGGAGTTCTTCATCTTAAATGAGTTAATGGAGAGACATGATCGAGTTCATTGCTTCTTTTCTGTTTCTTGTTCTCTCCATAAAGGCATGTCTAATCCATATGTATCGGATGATCCGTAACCAGCGAATTGACGAACCCTCCATTTTGATTGCAGGATTTAAATTTAAACAGGTTTGAGAAGCAGAGGATTTCTACAGAGTCATCCAGAGCATCTTTCTCATCCTCATGTTCATCGTCCCTGTCTTCTGTTGATTGCAGTAGAGCAGCTACACAAGAGGCCTCTTCATTTGATAGAATTACTTTGCCAGAAAATCCTTCAAGGGATACAGTTAAGTTGCATCAAAATACCTCTCCTCATTTTGGAAGAAAGTCCCTTGATCTTCGAGATGTGGTCAAGGACTCAATGTACAGAGAATTAAAAGGGCGTTCACGGAAAAAGGAAGCAATGCACAATGGGAAGCACAAACACTCCCCAAGGCCATTTCATTTTCCCAATTCTCTGGGAGGAACTAACGGAGTTGGAAACAATGGGAAGCAAAAGGTTTCTGATGATCTTAAGGAGTCGCTTCGTGTTCTTGCTAAACTTCAACAAGCACCTAGGTATTCTCGTGAAACAAGAGAACGTCCAAGATCATCATATGAATCAAAAGATGGTTCTTCGCATACAATGTCAAACGATGCTCCTCGCTTTTCTTGTGATGGAAGAGAAATAAATCGTTCGTCTTTTGAGTCACGAGACACCGTCAAGTCCACCTTGAAGCTTAAGGAGTTGCCTAGACTCTCACTGGACAGTAGAGAAATTTCAATGCGGAGCAATCCTAGTTCTCAATTATATTACCCTTCAAGCGATTTTCCAAATAGTGGAAGCTCAAATGACGAAAGTTATGATCCAAAGCAGTCACCAGGAGCTCAGAAACGGCCTCCTAGTGTAGTGGCCAAGTTGATGGGCTTGGAAGCATTGCCGGAATCTGCATCAACTAGTCACTCCGGCTGCAACAAGATCTCCCCTGCTGAACTCAGTCAGTCCTACTTGAGGCCATTGAAAACAAATGATATAAGTATGCAAGTCAGAATTCCAAAATCCCCAAGAACCTCAATGAAAGAGCCAATATCACCAAGGTGGAAAAACCCAGATCTTATCATGAAACCTATGTCCAAGTTACCTATTGAACCAGCACCATGGAAGCAGCTGGATAGTAGTCGAAGTTCTCATAAGCCAGCATTCAAGGCACCAAAAATTCCAGAAAAAGCACCAAACTCTTTCCCCACAGTATACAGTGAGATCGAGAAACGATTGAAAGATCTTGAGTTCAATCAATCTGGAAAAGATCTTAGAGCTCTTAAACAAATTATGGAAGCAATGCAGGCTAAGGGGCTCCTACAGACAGGAAGGAAAGAACAAGATTCAAACTTTCAGAACCAAAGAGATACTGAATCAAAGCACACCAATCCCAATCAAAAGGCAGGATTGTCAGGCCCAAAAAACCAACAGAGCAATATTGTGAGGACCTTTGAATCCCCAATTGTGATCATGAAACCAGCAAAACTCATTCAGAAATCTGATATCTCTCCTTCAGTAATTCACATAGATGGTCTTTCGGGACTTCACAAGGTTCCAACTGGTGGTTATTCAGATAACAGAAAAGGATCTGCTAGTAGCCGGAGCACAAGAGATCAAGCTCTTAGAAATAGTCATAAGGATTCTTCTATCAACTCTAGTGACAAGAAAGTCAGTTTGAGGAATGTGAAACAATCTTCAACAAGACCTTCACAATTGTTAAAGGATAGCACAGCAAATTCAGTGAAAAACTCTGGATCTGTGAGTCCAAGACTGCAACAGAAGAAGCTTGAGATGGAAAAACGATCTCGTCCACCTACACCTCCCCCGGATTCAAACAAACCTAGGAAACTATCCAGCAGACAGCTAGCAGAATCTGGTTCTCCCGGCCGAAAACACAGGATTAGATCTCCCAAAGTGCCACAAAGCGATGATCAGCTGAGTCAGATAAGTAACGAATCAAGAACATCAAGCCAACATGGGGATGATGTGTCTGTGCAGTCTGAAAACACTGTTATCTCTGGCTCGAAGATGGATACAACAATCACAAGTATAGAGCAATCAACTGTCATTTGTGAGGTCCAGAGTCCATTCTTGAAGGCTTCCAGTTGCACGGTTTCTGACTCAATGCAGGTGAGTACTTTTAAATTTTGTTCTTGTTAGTTACTTCCAATAACGCAGTTGACATTGCTTATTATCCTAATTCCAGAGGCCAATTTCAATGCCAGAGGATGGAATGACAGCAGAACTTGATGTTGTTGCTCTGGAGCATCGTAGTCCGGTCTCTGTTCTTGATTTGTCGGTTTATAGAGATGATGCACTGTCTCCTGTAAAACATATGCCACCAGATATGCCCATAGGTAACATCCTGTTGACTTTTCTGCTGGCTAGGCTACAATTTGGTACTTGGTGGGCTGAGGTTAAATGGTATCTTGTGACCTTAACATAGTAAAATTGCTCACAATCCCTTGCTGTGAGTGATTTAATTAGCAATGAATAACGCCAATAAGTTAAAAGACTTCTGGTTACCTAAGAGAATAACGAAATCTACTATTATAATGGACTCTTGACTGCCACCGTTCTTGCTTATCCTTGTTAGTTTGGCAAACCAAAGTTCGGTTGATTTCTTGCTGCAGTTGATTTTAGTGCTCGAGAGTTTAGAGATGAACAAGGTCAAGACACATGGAAACCTTCTGATAAATTCTCATCCGACAGTAGTATAGGGTCTGGTCTTAATTCTGAGATGAATAGGAAGAAACTACAAAGCATTGAGAATTTGGTACAGAAGCTGAGAAGACTCAACTCCACTCATGATGAAGCCAGCACAGACTATATTGCATCACTTTGCGAGAACACAAACCCTGACCATCGTTACATCTCAGAGATACTATTAGCTTCCGGCCTTCTACTCAAAGACATTGGCTCTGACTTGACAACATTTCAGCTCCACACGTCAGGGTACCCCATAAACCCAGAGTTATTCTTTGTATTGGAGCAAACGAAGTCCAGCAGTATGGTTTGGAAGGAAGAGTACAGCCCTGGAAAGACCATGAATTCAAAGAGGAGCTTAGAAAAGTCACACAGGCAGCTCATATTTGACGCTGTTAATGAGATCCTTCTAAAAAAGTTGGCTTTAGTGGGGTCTACTCTTGATCCATGGCTGAAGTCTGATAAATTAACAAAGCAGACACCAAGTGCTCAAAAGCTGCTCAAAGAGTTGTGTTCAGAAATAGAGCAACTCCAGCTGAAGAAATCCGAAATCAGCGTAGCAAAGGAGGAAGATGGACTGAAGGGCATTTTGATGGACGATGTGGTGCACCGTTGGGAGAGTTGGACAGATTGTGGAAGTCAGCTTCCTGGTCTAGTGTTGGATGTAGAGCGGTTGATGTTTAAGGATTTAGTAGATGAAATAGTTAGAGCTAAACCTGCTTAGACGTGGAGAGCTCATTGCAAGGTAACTAAAATAAATGTCTGAAGTTGCTTTGACTTTTGCTTCTCTTGTTGTAATTCATATTCCTTTTCTTCCAAACTAAATAATTTGCCCGACCGGCCCAGGGCTATATTATCTTCCTGCACTTCCTATGTTTCTTATGGAGCTCCTCTTACGAAATTAGCAGGATGTTCAATACCTACACACTAACAACTAATTAGTTTTATTTTCTTTTGTATTAAAAAAAAATTCCCCCGCAAGGAGACGTGAATTTATAGCCAAATTCTCCACTCATCGGCTTCTCTCTCATTTTTATTTCATTGCATTGACTTAGTTTCTAACCTTGCTTCCGTACGACATTGAATTATTTAGTTGTTTAATAAAAGCATTGAATTATCCTCGGCACGTTGCCTCCATAGCATAGTGGTAGTGCGTTCGCTTCGTAAGCGAAAGGTCGCGAGTTCGATCCTCGCTGGGGGCTATTCGGTGTTATCAAAGTATAATATGCCTCTTCTTTCTCCCACCCTGCTATCTTTTAAAAATAAAAGTTGAAACATTTTTAAATTTCGATTAAATTTCAAAAGAGTTTTAAAATTTTATTTTATTAAAAAATTACTTATCAATATATGTCTTTATTTTATGCGTTATATTTTTTTTATTGAAATAAGTATTTCATTATTTTTCCAAAATTTTAAACTTAATTGAAAATATTAAATATTTGATATTTATGAAAAATTTCAAAAATAATTCAGCAATGAATAGGTATTTTAAATTCACTCTAATTAAAGCATCTAAATTTTATTTTATTCTCTTATATAATATTTTAAATTTCATTCTTTTCGTAACCGATACTCTAAGATTTCATATTTTTCTTATTCAATATGAGTCATGAGATCTTATAGAAACAGATGCTGCTATGTAATTCATGTCAGAATTAATCCGAAAATAAAATTACTTTAAGTATAGTTTTTACTCTCAACTTTTCACTTAAATTTCTACACATAAATGTCAATTTTTGATTTTTTAATTAAGTTTCAAATATTATAAATATAACTTATCAATTTAAAATTTTATTTTTCAAAAAATAAGGTGACATGTGAGTTTAAAGAAAAATAAAAAATACCCATCAATATATGTCGTTTGACATTATACAAAAAAAAATATTCTAAAATTTTTAGCAATGAGTGGTTAACATAAATATAAATGACATAAATATCATATTACATTCTAATCAAGACAACATCTAAAATCCATTTTATCAATTAACTCTCTTAATCATATAATATCCATATCACTTTAAATTTCTGTTTTCATAATCAATAGTTTAATTACTCAAAAGTGGAAGAAATACATCATCTTAAAAATATTCTTCAATTAGATATAAGTGTTATCTTTTGTCAAGTTGTTGATAAATTAACATGAAATTTACTAGAAATGGATACTATCTTGTAATTCAAATTTGAAATTAACTTGAAAATAAAATGTGCTAATAATTTAATTTAATAGTAACTTTGGTGAAGTGGTTTTTGCTCTCAACTATTGCTCTTTCGATTCTTCAATTCTATTGCTATACAAATGTTGCTTGACTTGATTTCGTACTTGTGTTTACTTGTCTTCTTGAAGATCACCTTACTTATTCTCGTAGGAATATTGATAAATTTGTTATAGTTTTCTTTTTGTAGACTTGATGAAACTCCAAAGTAACTTAAACTTTGGAAGCTCTTTTGGAGTTGCAATGGAGTCTTATAATGTTTCTCAACTTAAACCCTTTTCCCTTCAAATGAGTTGAACCCTTCTACTTATGAGAGTGCTTTATGATATTAAATGTGAATGTCACATGTCACCTTATAATTGACTATCATATTCTTCCATTTAAAGTACTTGTTAATTTGAGAAATGATCATTATTTCTCTAATTTATTTATGTTTAAGGATTTTATCACTCTCTCTTATGAGAGTGGATATATTGAGCTTGTTCATTTTGTGTTATATTTTAGGTTAATGAATCAATTGCTTACTCTAATGAATAATTATAGAAAATTCATATAAAATAATCATAAAAATACAACAATAATAAAAGAGAGACAAAACTAAGTTGTACTGGCTTTAGCCCAATATCGTTAGCTTATGTCCACTTCCTAGGCTTCACTCGAGAGTCCACTATCTTATTTCCTCTATACAAAATCTTCTTTTTCATGGGTAAAAAAGACCTTAAAATTATCTTACTTTCCCATGGGTGAAGAGTTACTCTCACAAATTGTATTCCAAGTAATTTCTCAATTAAAATAAGTAGGTAACTTAAAAACTCATTCTCTTACTCATACTAATAAACAAAGGTTCAATATATGTTATATAATATAAATATACATTTTTTAGCCTCCAAAGGTTTTTAGAAACTTTCTAGAATGCACAACCCTCCCAAAACTCATACATAATATGCTTATACTTAAAACATGAAATAGTTGTTGAAAACAAAAAGTAACCATTACAATGATAAATGCTAATTAGGTATTTTTAGCATAATTTTGGGAGCATCTTCTATTTAGAAGACATTTTTTTAATAGGATTTGGTAGTCAATGTGGCATTAGTTTTATTTTTACGCCTTATTGTAGCTTCATATGAAAAAAAAAACGAATTCTTACAAGTTAGAGCCAAGTTTAAGAAACTTGGACAAAATTTTAATGTGTTTATAATATAGGTCACCAGCACGACACCTTGTTGAACCCGTGTTCATGTTTAAGAAATATCGGTCCAATATAAACATATGTTAGAGAGCTATGTGAGCAAAATGTTTTCATAAATTGAGAGTTTCTTGCAAGGGAGGAATATATGTCTGTCATATGTTGGAACTGAATTCATTGAGTCATTTCAAAATTATAAGGTTTTAGATATTAAACAGACAGACAATCACTACAAGAAAAATGGAATTTAGCGACGAAAATTACCGACAAAATTTGTACACATTTTGTCGGTAAGTTTATTTAACGATGGAATTTACTGACCGAAAAAAGCGTCAGAGATACGGCCGTAGATAAATTTACCAAAGGAAATTTTTTATATCATCGATAAATTTACCAATGAAAATTTTGTATACTATCGGTAAATTTACCGACGGAAATTTTGTTCGGTCGGTAAATTTACTGAAGGGGAAGATTTTTCTGTTAGAAAATTACCAACATATTTGATTATTTCGTCGGTAATTACCTGCGAAAAAATTTCCATCTATAAATCCAATATATTTACCGACGAACTTTTTTTTCCATTGGTAAATTTGTTAAATTTGTTTTTAAATTTACCTGCAAAGTGTTTAGTTTCTTTGGAAGTCACCATGGAGAGAACTTTGCTAAATTTCTTTGTACCAATCACAACACTTATTATATTCTAGTTCTTGTGGAAAGTTAAGAAAATAAAGAAGGATGTGGCTCCATTACCAACAGGTCCTTAGGGATTGCTAATAGTTGGATACCTTTTATTTCTTGGCCAAGACATTCATTGAGATTTCACAGAATTGGCTAGTGTCTATGGACCCATCTACAAGCTTTGCCTCGGCAATAAACTGTGTCTCGTAGTTAGCTCCCCGAATTTAGTCAGAGAAGTTGTTTGAGACCAAGACAAAATCTTTACGAACCGCAACCTACCTCTCACTGCTAGAATCAGCTCTTTGGGTGCAAATGACATAGCTTGGAGCCCCTATGGTTATAAATGGCGAAAGATGCATAAGGTCTTTGTTTGCAAAATTTTAAATAACAAAAATATTGTTGTTATGGTATGAGAAAACAAGAGAATAAGAAGACTATAAGGCATGTGTATGGTAAGATTGGACAGCCTACAAATATAGGCTACTTGGCTTTTATGACAAGCACGAATGCCCTCGTGAGAATTTTGTAGGGATGGACGTTAGAAGGAGAGGAAGATTTTTGAAACACCCGGTATCTGATTTAGCTGGTACACCGAAAAAAATCGGTATTTGAGACTAATGTCATTAAAACCAGGACAGTGAATTATAATTTTTGGTGACATCAAATTAATGATGTTTGACACTTTTTCGGTTGTCACAGGAAATTGTACGAGCGGATTTTGAAAGAACCAGTACAAGAGGGGCATTTTTGTAAATAATGAATAAAGTGGCTTATAAAAGAAGCTAACTACAAATAAGACAAAAACTTGTCTTCCTCCTTCTCCCTCACTTACGAGAATTCACCATGGAAGCTTTCTCTCAAAGTTTTCAAGCTTTGTAACAAGAATATGAAGGAGAATCAAGCCGATCAGTCAATACAAAACGGTAAGCCTCGATCCCGACACTTGATTCTATCGATTGGAATTTAGTTTCTCACTTTTTTTTCCATGGTTATGAAACCCATTTGAAGAAATTTATGGGTTTGATGATTTTGATGATGGATTCTTATTCTTTGATGTCTAATGACAAAATAACATGAGGAAATTTTCATTTTTATGGTAATTTGGGTCTAAACCAAAACCTAGGGTTTTGCAATTCAAAGATGCCAAGGAAGGAAGATTCGTAGGTTCTCCTTATACATTTTTTTGAGCTGTTTAACGTGTGAATTTGGAGAAACTCAAAATTTAGAAGTTGTAGATATAGGTGTCTACTATATCCACGAATTTTTTTTACAAATTTAGGGTGAGCCAAACAAATGAGATATAAGTCTTGAATTGAAACTAGTTCAGAATACCAGCAGGATTGAAACATGAAATGAAAGTTAATTATTTGAGGACTTTAGAGTCAGAATTGGATGATGAGTTCTATTATGAAATGCTTGAAATTGTGTCATCTAAGTGCTGGGTAAAGGGAATTTTAATTGGATGAGTATCATGTGAGATATGGCTAAATAAGTGAAGGGTGTTACTGACCTTAGTGACACAGAAGAGAACAGAAATAGGACAGCTTTATAAAAATCACAATAAATACAAATTTCATCATTTTTGAGCCGTCTTTGGATATTTGATAACCATATGAGTCTATTGAAAATGAAGATCTGAATCACCTTAATTGGATGAGAAATGAATAAGTTATAATGATTTGAGACAGGAAGGTCCAACTCATGACTGAATATTAAGGCTGACTGTAAATGGGAGTTTTGGAAGCTTTAGTGACCGAATTAGAAAATGGTCATAAAAGAAAAAAAATGTGAATTTATGTGTTAACTAGAGGTATGAGAAGTTTGAAAAACATTAGACCTATGTATAAAAGTTATGCTTTCACGAATGAGACCTATGCAGATGAATTAGTGAATAAAATATAAATTTATAATGTTATGTGTTAAGAAATGAGGTTTATGTAAGAATGACTAATGCAGGTATATGAAATTTTCATGCATGTTACCCAATAGCTTGTGAAAACAGACAAGGAATAGAAATAGAAGTCGTACCTAATACCTTTCAAGTTCAAGAGAATTAGAAAAGAGATCAAAACCCCTGAGACCATTGAGGTGAGTATAATCATGCTACTATACTTGTGTAGTAACCCTTTTCTTTTATTTGCAGCTTGTTGAATTGTTCTCAAATCTATATGACTTATTTGATATATGATTCCATGTGATTGAGCCTAGCATGTTGTATGCCAGATTGACTAGATGATATTCAGATTCTTTGCATTTTCTGGTCTCCTTGTTATGTTGAACCTATTAATTGCAATTCTTTGATGAATCATGTTTTTTCTTGTTAACCATGATTGGTGAGTTCACAGGATACCTAGTTGATGGAGTATATTATCAGACCATGTACACATAGGTAACCTACCGGTGATGGGTTAGATTCGGGTCCTACCTGGAGAGGGCAGACCTCCAGGGGAAAGGTTAGGCCAACCTTGTCTAGAATAAGAAAAGAGGAAATATGCCGTACAACATGCTTATGTCTCTTGTTAAGAAATTCAAAAAATTAGAACTAAAAAATGAGAAAGCTTAGAATTAGAAATCTTGAGAACTTTACAAAAAAAGAACCCAAAAATTCAGTAAGACTTCAGAAACCAGATTCATGTTTTTGTTTTAAATAGAACAATTCATATTGAGCTTTATTATTGATACTCATATGATTGCCGCATTTGACATTACTACCTGTTTATTCATTGATGCTATATACTGTTGCTTTTAATGCCACAGACTATTCTTGTGAAGCTAGCCTTGTGTTACCTAGCCTCACAAGCATGGTAGCATGTTTATATCTCAC
>JANZLF010000007.1:14332399-14351370 GCA_026546835.1 Erythroxylum foetidum | reverse complement strand
GCTTTCATTTGCTTCCGTTTCGATTCTGTATTCGCTTCGCATTTGCTTTGCTTCCGCTTGCTTTGTGATTCGAGTTCGTTTTTGCTTTTCGCTTCCGCATTTTGTTTTTAATCCGAAATTTTCGTTTCCATGCGCTTCCGTTTCCTTCACCTTTCGTTTTCCCTGTTGTTTCGTTTCCTCCGTTCTTTCGCTTTTCCGGTTGGGATCCGGTTCCCGGATCGGGTCCCAACAACTTATATCATATAAGGCCAAAAAGGAGATGGATGACCTTATTCTTTTAGAGCATATGGCATATTGAAATCTAATAAGCCTATTATTTGCAATTGAGTAAGAAGTTTAATTAATAAACTTATAAAGAAGCACTTATTAAAAGGTAACCCAACTATTTAAGTATTTTTATTTCAATATAGTAACTTTATATACTTTAGCAATATTTTTTAATGTGTTTTTACATTTTATTAATTTTTTTTGCATGTGTTTTAAGTTTAAAGCAATTTGTACTTGTCAAACTACAACATAAAGCCTTTTATTTTTAAGGGAGTACTAGTTTCCTTATTTTTCCCTTATTTTCTAGTTTTTCATTATTCTTGTATGTTATATACATTGAGGATAATGTACAACTTAAGCATTCGTGGGTTGGGGGGAATTGACTTTTCTCGCTTATTAATTTTGGTAGAATTAGCTTAATAAGAAATAACGCTAAAAGAATTTAACTCTCAAAGAACATTGATTGAGACAATTCATTATAACTTTATCTATTTTGTGATTTGATTTGTTTAGGCATTTAGTCATGAAATTTATGATTAAGTTAATTTTAATTTGCTTCATTTATTTTAAAAATAGATAATTAACTTGCATTTAGATGTATAAATGAGTTATACGTGACGTATTTTAAAACAATTTTAGTATCCCATCAATTTTTTATGAAAAAAAGAAAAAATGTGTGAATAAATGAGTATAAAATAAATTCAATATATTGGTTTCAAATCAAGTAACAAGGTTGAAGTTAACGAGTAGTAAACATTTGAAGTGACCAAGATTATCTATCATAAAGTGTTTACTCTCACACAAAAGATTAGGTGCGATGTTTGAGAAGTTATTTTAAAATTCTAGGGTTTTAAATATAAAAGAGAGAGAGACATGAATGGGGAAATTTAGAGGGAAACACATCATCAGAGACGCAAATTAGAACATCTTTACACAAAAACAAGGCAACTTTGAAGGGAACAGAAAGTATTTCCATCAAGATTCAAGTGAAGACTTCAATATTCAAGATCAATGAGAATAAGTTCTTTTGTATTAGGCTCTTTCTTAGTTGTTGTTGGTTTTCTTTATATTAGTATAACTAAATTAGGATTGACCCAGGAATGAACCCTAGAACTATATGATTGGATTGATTATTTAATTTAATGAAAGACTCATATTTTTGGTGAATTATTCATTGATTAAATTTTATATTTGAGTTAAAATTTCTAGTATTTTAATTTAATTTCAGATTGTATATATAGAGTCTAAGCTATCATATGTATGAATTGATTATAGCATGAATGATAAAAGTTATATAGAATCCTGGAGATAGAACCATATAAATATTCTAAGTGAAGTAAAATCTAACAACAAATTTATAGAATAAGTTAATGTGTTCTTAAGGATTTTGATTAAAAAGAAATTTTAATCAATCAACTTAAGGATAGGAGCCTTATTTCTTAAGAAAGAATATAATTATAACTTTGAAATTTCTACTAGTCTATGAAAACAAGGAGTAACAATTGAATAAAGATAAATCTAAGCATAGAAAGGCTCTTATGAGGGCTCTTGGTGAATTTTCTTTTAAAATAAATTATTTTAGATATGCTTATTGTTCCTAATTTGATATCAATAAAGGTTATACCAATTTTTGATATTCAGTTGACCCCACATGATATTGACCTACAAGGTAAAGAAATTAATATGTTATATGTATCCACATAAACTTAGGCCATTGGAGATTAATGCTTAAACTTTTTTTCAACTTATATATTTTTAGTTTATTTAAGAAGTATTGTTTCATATAGCAATTTATATAGATATGTCTATGATCACCACAAAGTGACATCTCATATATGGTGATGTAATTTCTTTTGGATTTATGGCGGATTAGTAATTCTCCTTGTGTGATGGAAAGGCTCTATATATGAATTAGAAAATTACATGCTTCTTTAAAAGAAATGTGTTTTATGTTGAATGAAAACATAGATCGTACATTTTTCCTTATAATAAGACTTATAATCATTGTTAACTTGTTTCATGTCAATTTGATTATAAATATGTTTATATAAATGAGAAGAATGTTGCATTTTTTTTAAATGACCTTATATAAAATTTATGTCTACTTTTATGCCCTCTAGGATTAGAATGTGATCCATACATGAATATATAGAATTTTTCTTTTGATTATAACCCAGAGGATAATGGATGAGCATATGATTTTTATACCTATCTACAAACTCTACAATTCCTCCAAACCCCAATAGACAGATCCAAGTTCTTTCCCTAGGACTATGTTTATATGGAATATGGAAGCAAAGAAACCTCAAACAGTTTGGAGGAACCAACATGCCTAAAGAGGCCCTCACTTCTAAGATCCTCTATGAAATTAGAGAACTCATTCCACTTTGTAATCTCAATCAGATATGCAACACAAAAATCCTAGATTCACTAAATGTTTAACTAGCAGCTATGGTCGAAAGATAATCACATGAATGAAAGAGAAGCAGATGATACACATTACTATTAAGAAGAAATGAAGAAATACCTAATTGGTTGATCTAGTGGCGAAATAACCATCAATCCTCCACTAGACCCTCACCATCTGACAAAATACCAAGAGGAGACAAGAACGCCTCTTAAAGATGAAGAATCCATCTGTTGCCCTAAGCTTCGTGATACTCTGACAGTAAGGAGAAGATTTATATACCATTTATAGCTACCAAACAATGATAACGCGTCTCACTTCCACCTACTAAACATTGTTGTTTGTTTTGGTTTTTCATGTTCCACGATATCGTCTTGGTTTTACCTTAGTTGTTTGGAGTAATACTAGTGTATTTCCTTTTGATAAATCTTTATAAAATTCTTTTATTTTAAAAAAACATGCTCTTATGATAATTTAAATACTGACTTATCATGTAAATGCTTACCCCTTACAAAAATTATCACAGTATTGGATGGTGCATTTCCATAAGTGAAACTAATTTCATACTTGTCATTATAGCACTTTTTGAGTCTAATAATGATATTTAAATTATCACTTCGTAAAATAAACTTAGAAAATGATTCTTTCCTAAACAAATCAATCATGGGTTAGGAACCACATTTGAACTAGTGACACAAGATTTTCAATCCTCTACTCTACCAGTTGAGCTATCCTAAACATTTCCAATGTATCATCTTCCTTATTTTAATTACATTTTGATATTTTACTAACAGACTTATGTATATCACAATAAGGGAAAAAAGATGACATTGATTTGCTTCTCTAATTCCATTCTTGATTATTATCTAAATTCTCATCCAAATCATAATGAGTAATATTAATATTATTAACACCAACATCATTATGATAATCATTAACATATGTAAGATCAAGTATATGCCAAATATCATGATCATTAAGATATATTGAAACTTTAGAGAGCACATTTTTATCTATTGCAGAAAAGAAAATATGCATTATTGTACTATTTAATGAAATGATATTATTGTATTTTTATTCCACTCACTTTTATCTACAATCTCCCATAAATTAAATCATCAAATATTAAAAAAACTTTAATCCTTATTCTCTAAATAATTAATCATTTTCATTGAAAAATAAAGCAATATTAATGTTTTGACCCTCTTAGCTATAATATGAATCAAATTGTGTCATAATAAATTTTACTCAAATTTTGTTAAAAATCTATATGCAATAAATAAGACCAGCTTTGATGTCAATTGTTGGTCTTTGAATGGCAGGTAAGTAGGGAATGAATTTGTTTTTTCATTTTTTTTCCTATTTCTAGATTAATGAATGAATTCATTACTCTAATGAATGATTATAGAAACTTCATATAAAATAATCAAATAAAATAAAAAAAGAGTAAAGAAAAAGAGATAAAATTAATTTATAGTAGTTTGGAAAAATAATCCTCGACTTACACCCACTCTTTAATTTTAACTTGAAAATTCGCTATCTTATTTCTTCAATAAATGAACAACACCCCCTCCATATACAATCTTTTTTTTTTCACAGATAAAGAACCCTTAAAATTGTGCTGCTTTGCCACGAGTGAAGAATAACACTTTACAAATCTTGTTTAAGGTCATGAGAAACCCTAACTAAGTGCATGTCAAGCAATTTCCTAATTTCAATAAGTACAAAATTCAAAACTAATATCCTTATTAACATCAAAGTACATATAATGCAAACATGCATTCTCTACCCTTTTAAGGCTCTTAAAACTCTATGGTATACTCAACAATCCTTCCAAATTCATGTGGTCTAGTTATACTCAAAATAGCATAAATACAAAAATTATTTGTTATAATAACTAATAATAGTGGCATTGATCAATTATTCTATATGTTAGTCTATTATTTTAGTATTTTAATCATGAACAATGTAATCACAAACAAATGGGACATATTTTTGAAAGACACTAGTCAATTATATTGCCACAATGATATTGATCAATCAACGTTCTTATAAGAACTTTTTCAAACTTTTCAAGTTCTTTTAAAGATCAAAACAAGTTTCTTTAAACAAAAATTTGATTCAAAATTATTTCAAAAGTTCCTAATAGTTTGTTTAAAGATTAAGAGTTTTCTTCAAAGATAACAATTTTCTCCTTGATAATGAAAATACTTTTTTCATTATCCTTAAATTAAAATGATCATACATTGATTGATCTTCCAATTCATTGAAATGATCAATATAAGGCTACAAAAAATATTATAACCATTTGGTTAAATATGATATGCTTAATTTCTCTTTGTTTTTGGCTCTTAACGTAAATTGCATCTGCACTTTGCTTTTTATTTTCTCCATCCGTTGCTTGTTGAACTGATTCAATTGGCTAATTTTCTCACTTTACCCTTCTATTAAACTTAAACTTCACATATTAACTTACTAATACCATCAAGGATAAAAAATATTAGTAATAACATAATTTTTAATATCATAAATATGAAATAAAACTTACATAATCAATATATATGTCACTACAATTGTCATAGATCAACTTTTTCATTAACGATTTGGATTTCTTAAAAAGAGATCAACGATCCCAACTATTAATTCATTTTAATTTATTCCTATTTGATCTTATCTAATATTTATACATAGATGAAAAGTGATTAATAACTTATATTCGTTTTATTTGTTTTAATTAAATGATCAATCTATTTAAAACTAATCAAAATAATATGAAACAATAATTAAATATGAACTACTATTTAATATTTATTTAATATATTTATAATATATTTAAGATTCAATCAAAATAAATTAATGGTACAATAAGACCTTAATAAATTCATACTTTAAAAATAATAATCTCTATTATATAATAAAACTTGACAATCTTAGTTAAACTAATATACATAAATAATAATTGTGATAGATTAATAAAATATACTTTTAGGAAAAAATTCTATAACCCTATGATCTCATTCATGTCTTAAATTAATAGTTTGTTAAAAATATAAAATTATGTATAATTTAATATAATATATTCTTAAAATATGACTCTATTGTAATTGTTTTGTTAAAATTTAAATATAGTTGGATCACATGTCTAATTTTTTAACTGCATCTAAAAGGTTTGAGGTTGAATTTTTATATTGGTAAAATTCAATAAAAAAATTTTATTAAAAAAATTTATTAGGTTATGAATACACTCCATAAATTAATAAAGTCTTGTTTTATCAGTCTTTAATAGATATATTTATATGGCCTCAATGTTATTCAATGGGGTTTTACTGTAGAAGAACCAAAGGAAAAATATATATAAGTTTAAGAAGAACAGATTACTTATTCTCATTACTTTGTTCCTACCCTATTTCATAAACAACCATCTATTCATTAAATGAGATCCACAGAAATTAATAGATAGATACTCGTAAAACAGGATAGAAATAGAGTAACGAGAACACGTGATCTGAACCCCAAGTTTAAGGCATTATAGAAAGTGTTCCAACCTTTCTAACTACAAAATTTATGAGGGGAATAAGCCTTAACTAAGGCAACCTTTTAATTAAGTTATAATGCTGCCTTTTACTAACTTGGCACAATAGACTATGCATGTTTAGGACCACCAGTGTCTAAAGCACGCTGCAGGCCTACAGATACTACACACCTTGCCATCCCTACCTAGTTCCTGCACAACGCTTCTTTTCATCTTCAATATTCAATTTACTATGGCCAAATTAGTCTGTATTTGTAATCATTCATAGGAAAATACTGATATTTATTTATTATAATCTTTTTATGACGTTTAGGTATCTTTTTCCTTTTGATTAATTAATGATGTACTGTTTCTTTGTACATCAACTTTCTTGATCACATATACACATGGATGATATACCTAAACAACGGGACCACAAGCACCCTTTTTGCTATACTTGAATTACAAACCAAGTTGCAGTCTTTGTTTTAATGATACCTTGGATCTAGTGACCTGTTGATTCTCAGACTGCTTTTGTTCTTAGGGTCTTCTGGCAGCTTATGTGACTTCGCTTTCATGCTTATGTCTCAATGATTTTTCCACCAATCCCTATAATCCTCTGATCTATTGCTCTTTTTCTTGGTATGCAGCCCCTTCACCATTCCTTTTTCAAAGTTTCCTAAGGACACATCATAAGACTGTTACAAAAAAGAAAAACTAGAAGAAGAACGGATTACTTACTAACGTAGGGAATGCACATGCTATAAATAAAGTAAGTTTTCCCTTGTTTCTCTTTTGTCTATTACACTCCTAAACAAGCAATGCAATACCCTAGCTAATGCCTATTCTATAAAGAGAGTTTAAAGTTGACCTTATGCTGCCCACTCTGGAGACTGTTATTACTCTCGAAAAACTTTTGATCGAAGAACCCTAATTAATGCCCGCGAAATTAGCTTAGACATGGCTTTTGTTCAGGAGGCCACCATGATTGCTTCATGCATGCGTGAATGTGCTACAGAGATGGAGAGGCAGAAAGGAAGTCCGCAGCAAGACCTTTTCGTTCTTGCTATTCACATAACTGTTTATATATGTTATTATCCAATTACTGGGGCAAAAGAGAAGAAGCTGTGGTGGGTGTTGGTACGTTCATTCAATGTATTTAATGGCTATTTGGTTGCTTAACTTTCTACTTTCAGTTAATTGGAAAGGAAAGTTGTAATTGCACATGTGTGTGTCCATATATAATTCATACATAAGAACAATTAGACATATTTAAATGTCAGCGTTTATTAAATATATAGCTATGATGTACCGTTATACTAGAAACTAGTAGAGTAGTACTCTAAAGACAATCACCTTTAATACTTTTGTATAAATTTTATTTTGATTAATAAAGTGAAAGGCAATTTTTTATTAATTTGATATTCGCTTATTTATGAATTGATGTCAATCTTAAATCGAATTAATGAAGCCCATGATGCAAAACATAACATGAAGGAAATCATGATGAAGGAAATCATGATGTGATCATGATCCTATCATGTGCAATTATGTTAGTGTCTAAATTTTTCCTAATTATAGGATTAATAAGACGGAATAGTATTAATCCAGATAGACTAGCGCATGTTATACTCATTGATTTGATCAAGTAGTGGATCTCACAAACTTTAAGCATGAGATGTTTAGAGTTAACATGTAGATGTTTACTAAAAGTTGTAAGTATATTGGATGACCCGCTATGAAATTATCGTATGGATGATCTATCAAATGTTAATGATTAATTTCATCATAGAAATTGTGCAAATATCCTTAGAATTGAGGTACTCAAGAATATCTTGGATACTGATCCTATGTTTTGACATCATTCCTTGTTACCTTAAGACGAGGTCGCTTGATAGTTGGGTACAGTTATTGGTATTCGAAGGTAATTGGGTAACTAATAAAAGATTCATCACTCCTGATAGAAGAAGATGATACCCACGACCTCTTGTCGGGATTATTACTGAGGAGTCTCTAGCCAAATCAATTATGTGTCATGCATAGATTAAAGAGATCCTAGGACAAGAACTAACATCACTTAGATTAAATATGACGTAGTCAATCTAGTGGGAGTTGACATATAACTCATACTTCGAACCAAGTAGGATATACTGTGGTGAAAGGACAAATTGTATAATAATTGTTTATAAAAAAGGTTCGTAAGTCGAATAATTAACTATCGAAGAGTTTATGTGTTAATGCACTTATATTCCAATAAATTGACATCATAAAATCCTTCATGATTTGTTTAAATTAAGAGTTAATTCAAGTACTCTAAATAACCAGAAACCTAATAGTCACACGCATAAAAGATTGGATGAAAAACAAAGTGTATATGGTTATTTTGGCCACCTGAAGACTTGGCTATCAATTAAGTAGGCCACGATCATGACTGAAAGCTCAACAGATGTATATAAGTTCTTCATTTATATACACAAGAGCTAACCAGTCAAAAAACACACTTCATTGAGAAGATAAGGGGTCCAGAAGAGTTCTGGGGTTAGAGAGAAGTGATCTTGAGGTTTGTTCATGAAATTTATACAATTGTTGTATAATTTAATTACATGCAACTCGTTCTTGATCTAACTCTCCATTAGAGCATCTACTTGAACTCATCTAGTTTAGTGCTCTAACCACCTTTACGCATTGTTTTTTCTTCATCTTTGCGTGTTCTTGAGTCATCAAGGAAGAGTTTGGTGTTTACAACAACCCAAACAAGGAAAAGAATCAAGAAAGGAGGAGAATCAAAAGGTACATGTACTATTACATTATGTTCATATAATATGTTTATGCATGCATTTGAGATTCTGGCTTTTTTTTATGTCATGGGGATCGGAATTTAGATTCCATCACTTCCGCTGCTTTGTTGTGCATGTGATGCATGAATCCATATCTCGCCCCTTACTGAAACCATTTCAATTGTTAATTTAAGTAGATTTATCCAGCAAACACTTTAATAAAACTATTGATTGAAGATATTGAAAAAAGAATTTTGAAATAAGCATATAAGGAAAAATATGAACTTGATGAGGAAGAAGTAATGTCATATGATAAAGATTAATAGAATCTTTGGTTTAAGGTCTTCAAATAATATAGAAACTAATAAGTGAACTTTAATACAAAAGGCCTCTATTTATAAATTTATAACAATACATTAGTTGGGTATTTACATCTTAATTAAGATTAGAAAAATAAGACAAGAAGATGTGATGATTCTGTATAAAGAACCAAGAGTGAATTCTTGATTGGAGGATACAAAAGAACTAACTTGACTTGATTTTCCTATTAAAAGACTTGTAGGTTCTTTTAACATATTGAAGGTTTTTTTTTTCTTTTGATATTTGGACCACACTAAACTTAAACCGTACAAATGAAGGGTATAATTGAAAGATAAAGCTGTGACTTTTGAAATATTTGTTCCTCTTATTTATCATTTGTAATTTATTTTTGTTAATTCACTAGGATGAGGCCTTATATGAAGTATATATATGAACTTTGAGCATGGTCTTGTGCAAACTGAAGGGGTATCTGTATCGATAAGTAAAATTGATATTTTCTCAAAAAAATGTGAAAAAGAGAACTTTTTAAAAGTAAGATTAGGAACTCTGCAGGGACTGGGAGATTCGTATAACTCTTGTTTGGTTTGCATGTCCTAGGATTATTTAGTCTTCCTTTTGGACTGTAGCTGTATGTTACCTTGAAGGATAATAGTGATACTACTACTTTCCTTCCAAACTCTCCGAGGCATAACAAAATCAAGAAGCAAAAGAAGCTTGGATGGACATTGTGATGTTGCTTCTTTGAAGCGTTGTTAAATCTTGAAAGGTGTATAGACTATAGTATACGTATACCTTTCGATCTATATATGTGTGTGTATGTATGAAACCAAATATCAGTGCATGGCTGTGCAGATGATTTTAATACCCGACTGGAGAACCATGCATGTGAACAACCCCATAATAAATGACGTCTGTTATTACTGTCTCATACGATCAATTACTTGTTTACTCAGCTTTTTTTGCATTATACTCCTTCCTTCCTAAGATTAATGGCTGCAGAAGCACGTATACACACAAAGAGTCGTGCCATATACAGGCAGCTCGTGGTCCGTATCCTCCATGGTAAGAAAAGAAAACTCCGTTCAAAAATTTTACATATTGCTGTTATAATATGAACTTGCCACCTTTTATTTACTCTTCATTTTCTTTATTCCTTTTGCATAAGAGAACATAAGGACTCCACAAAGGTTTCACTTTTAAAAGAAAAAGAGAACTCTCAGTATTCTCAAGCTATCAATAAATTACGAGCTTATTTGCATTCTTGAGGGTTTTGAACTCAGAACATATACATATTAAGAGTAGGGTAGAACAAGGTAGTTTTAAGCAAAAGACGAACAATAGAATAGTTAATAAAGCTTCGTTGTTATTTTATTTCTCAACTTGGCAAGCAACATTACTAGACACATTTGCTGAAAAATATTGCTGAAAAATGTATAAAAAACGGTAATAACATGATTTAAAGGGACCATACTTGATAGGTGTGGACGTATTACAGATTCCATTGTCATATATTTGACATTATCATTCGCAATCGATATGCATTAGTGGTTAATCCCATTTTTTCACTGCAACAGTAACATCGATCTAAACCCAAGAATTAAAACTACAAATGACTAAGATACAAACTTGATCAGCTTACTTATCCACTCCAATGTATGGTGATAGTATGCTTTCTTATAAACTAATGCAAGAGAAAGTATATAGTGTATCTTACTTGTATCAGAAAGTCCATTCACGGAAGCAATTCCAAGAGATTCTGGAATCTTTTACCAAGTGGTGAGGTATGAAGATGGGGTTTGAAACAATCTTTTTGCGTAGTATCATCTCACGGAATTAACATGCAAAATCCAACGATGAGACTCTTCAAGAGTTGACATTGTACTTGTTATGGTGGTCATCATTACTGCTTTGAAAATGGACGGGCCCTGGGTTCAGATTGAACGGAAAGGTTTTCACAGACGATGAGCTCATTGCATGAGACCCTGATATTCTATGTTGTGAGGGACTTGAACCTAGTAACTGAAAATGGTTGATTTCTCTGGAGTTCCCAATGGTAGCATTCCCATAAGGATTAAAGGGTGAAAAAAGTGTTGACATAGTTGCGGGTGGACAGAAAAGTAATTGAGAACCAGCCGACAGAGGGAGTGATGATGGAAATGGAACAGTATTGCTATTCAGGGAATTTTCAGAATGGGATACAACTCCGTGGGTTCCAAATTGAGGGAAAGATAAATTGGAAGCATCTATATGATGGTAGGAGTTAAAAGGCATGGAACTGTTTAGCAACGAAGGCAAAGAGGAGTGAACTGCTAGGGGAAAGAACCTTTGAGCTTGTCCAGTACTGCTACTGTAATTGCAAATCCCACCTTGATATTGAGGATCATTTGTTTCAATCCACTTTCCTTTCTGATCGGTAATGGACTCATCTTCCTTACTTTTTTCTCTCAATGAAGCTTCAATATTCCAGTACTTTGGTCTCTCCAACGTATTCTGTTCCTCTCTATCAGGACTATTATCAATCTTTATCCCTAAAGAATCCTTAGCGTATGAAGCATTTATGCCAAATAATGGAGGAATAGAAGATTTATCAGAAGCTCTTAACTGGTGTGGAACTAGCATCTGCTGATGGAGCTGACCAAACCCTTGCGGAAATTGCAGTGGTGGGAGCTTGTCGATATCGGTTTTTGTTGCATCAATTAGCCAATCTATGACCTTACTAGGCTGAGCGAGACCAAGCCTGTCTTGAAGATCATATAATTGAATTGCCGTTGGTACAGAAAGCCTGATTCTTCTGTCCCTCAATCCTCTTATGGTGCAAACCTTGCTGTGTCTGTCTTTTCCCCCACAAGAACGAGACGCACGTACAATTCTTGGATTTCTAAAGGCTGACCAATGTCTTGAAGTGGATGCCGCCTTGGGGTGTTTGCTGCCATCATCCCCCTCTCTCTTTCCTTGAAAATCATTTTCTCTTGAATTCATAATCATGTTGTCAACACTTCCATTGTTGAGCTACAATGTAAAAGCTGTAACAGGATGATAAGATTTGATTAGTTTCTTCGTTCCTAAGTCTTCTAAATTTTCATTTTTGGAGTTTACTAGGTCATACTGTTTGAGCAATCGCTTTTGCTTTTGGCAACTGCTTTCAAGATAAGGACAAGAAACATTATTTTATGAACTCAATCTTGTACATCATATGCAACTATTCTAAAGATCGTGAAGCTGAGTACAGACTCCCAGCTTCCAATAAATATGCAAATTGTAAAGAACTAATGAGAAAGCCAAACAAATCGACAATCAGACAGTCAGATCTGAGCAAATAAGTTCCGTATCTGAATTTGAGCTTGACAACTTGGAAAGGACTTCTGATGCACTGGTTAACTTGAAATTTAGGTTAACCTCATTCCAGGTTCGAACAGAAAGCAGATTTCTTTTGAAAAAACCTAGTTTGTGACTTGTAAAGCTTAAATTTGATGCAAAGAAGACGCAAATTTGTAGAAAATTCGACAAGCAAGTAGTAGAATTTAGAATTCTACTTTGGAAATGGTTAAAAACGTTTCCCTTCTATTAGAAGAAGATGCATCATGTGCGAATTTTAACTTACATAAAGCAGAACATTGAAGCTTCTTTTTTCTGTACTTCAGTGCTGGGCCTGGCCAAGAAGCAGGAAGAAGACTAGCAGTTAGAACAGGCACAAAGCACTGCTGGGATCCTTGTCAAAAATGTAGTCTTTAGTTTATCTTTGTTCTATGAAGACTGCATCAGACTTATTGATAGTCAGTCAACAAAAAACACAGTTTTTAAAAAGAAAGGTGCTGGAATTTATCTACTCAGCGTTGTATGGAATAAAGAGAAAAAGACAAGGCAAACGCAAGACCATATGTTTCCCTGCGTATTATGACACGTCGAATTGGAATTTCATGGAATTGTTCATACCACATACTGAACAATCAACAGCTTAATAACTAAGCCTTGTTGGTCACCTGTGTAATTACCTTTCAGTGTGCCATGTTACATTAGGTAGATGGTTGATTTCCACGGGGACCATTCAACGTACATACTAGAAAAAGAGAACAAGACCTCATGCTTTATTCACATCGGATAGCTTTATAATGCATGCCTAGCATAAACCAAAATGTAATAAGTAGTACGTTATTGAACTCCAGTGTCCCATTATTGGATCTTCCCTCCTCCTCTTCAGATGATATGTGCACATTTATGATACATAAAAGGCTCTATAAGCTTTATTTGATTATAAGAAATGGTTTGTCTACGACAGTAGGAACTTGCTGGTTTCTAATTAATTGGAAATCAATTAGATAAGTCACTGGCAAGTGGTCTTAAAAAGTTGTGGTTTGATCAGCTGAGTTAGAGGGTAGATAACTTAGCTTCCTTGTAGATGAGGGACCAATATACATAGGCTCTTTAAAGCATCTATAGTCAGCAGAACGCAGGACCACTCTCCCACTTACGGCAGAGAGATCTTGCCCAGCAGAAGATGAACTTAACATCATCCCAGAAACAAAATCCCAATTAGTTAGGACATTGATTCCTGCTTCTGTGTGAGATTTGAAGGTCTTAACCTGATTCTTCTTTGTATAGTTCATACAGCCATAAGAAACAAATTTTATACTGATTTAGGAAATTTTAGCCTAAATGTGATTGGTAATAGTAGGGTTGGATTGTTTGATATAATCTCTTTTCTTCATTTCTTTCTGTGCTTGATAGATACTGCAGCAATACAAGTGCAACCATCGAAAATGTAATATATACCAGATTGTTCTCTGCCTTTACTACTCATTAAGAGACCATGTGTTTTACAGCAACTACTCTTTACAGCCTTAAACCTTAGAGCTTAAGCTGTTAAGAAAAGAAATTAGATGAATCTGTGTGCAACTCATTACTTTTTCAAGAAAACCCGAAAATGACATCTGTCGTACATTTCTTTTCCTGTTTTGACTTATATATATTCCGTTTTTCCTTTTAAAGCGTAACTAAATCAATCATTAGAAGTTCAAGGCTAACAAGGGTAAACTAACAAAAGGGATGCCAAACCTGTAAAATATCAGAGGGAACTTTTAAACAAGATGATGCTAAACCTGTAAAATATCAGAGGGAACTTTTAAACAAGATGATGCTAAACCTGTAAAATATCTGAGGGAAGTTCTAAACAAGATGATGCTATACCTGAGACAGACTGCTTTTCATCGTTCGGTTACCCCAACAATCTAGTAAAATTGAATCATCACCAAAACTATTGACGTCCAATTGTATGGAATGATGTGCACAGTAGCATGCATCGGTCAAAAGCTGAACCCTATTTTCTATTCTACCTCTACTCCCTACTCGCCCTCTACGAAATGGAACAATAAACCCTATCCGTCCCAACTCTGAAGATTCTGAACCCTAGACCACCCCCAACTATGAAGAACAACCCATCACATGAACAGATTTTTTTTTTAAAAAAAGGACAGACCCAGACCATTTTCTGTTAAGCTAACAAGGAAGTATGTTTGTGTTCCTGTCTTCTTGAGTGCGCCTTTACCGGCTTCTTAAACATTGTCCACAGAATTTTGATTTCTTAACCTCAGAGACTGTTAGTTTGGTTTCTCACACTCTCTGGTGACTGTATTGCAGGAAACAACGTTTCCAAAACAAACGAGGAGGATTTATTTGGCTCAATTTTTAGGGTTTGTTTATTCTTTAAAAGTATGCTTCTTGAGTTATCTCCGAGTCAGACTCTTACTGAGCAAGCAGAAAATGGTGGCAATCACGAGAAAGGGTTTTTAACTGTTCTGATTCCCATCTTTGCAGAAAAATAAATGGTCCCTCAGATCCAAAGACATGCACTACTGTTCTTTGTTCAGGGCAGCAATTATATCTTCTTGTACTACAGTGGGGTGAATAACGCTTGAAACTTGTTATCCTTCCAGCTAAAGCGGAGTTCATGTAGTTCATCCACTTGACTTTAAACATGTACAACTGTTTCATATTATGCACTTGTCAATGCGAAGAAACTGATTTAGTGTATATCAAAATACATGTCTATGAATCTGGACCAGTCACAGTGAAGAAAAATCTTAAAATCAGAAGCCATTTGTTGTTTTCAGCACACAGAAAAGGATAGATTGAAGAAGATAACGTACGAAATCAATACTTGGAACAAAGTCATTCCTGTAAGGCTGTCTCCCAAAACAAAAGAACAGATGTAAGGAATTGGAGAGTCAAAAGAGCAATTATAAGGAATTGTAGAGTCAAGTATAATCACATTATGTGGAATTAAAAACCCCTCAATATCACCATCTGAGTAATTTAGTTAACAAGACTAATTTAAATGAACTCTTAAAAGAAATTAGTATGAGAGTCAAGTAAGATCTCTAATATGATAGCATTAATTGATTATGGCAAAACAAATGGAATTCATGAATAATATGATAAATAAGATATGAATATATAATTTAAAAAATTGAAATTAAATACAATATATAAGTAAAATAGATATATAACACATTAATAATATATATTTTAAAATGTAAAATTTTATAATTTATTTTATATACTTTATATTTAATCTATTCACACATTTTATATATACTTATATAATTCATTTTAATTGTAAATACGCATTAAACTTTGGTTAGTTGAAGAGAATATTATCTATTTTATCCTCACATGTAACTAGAGCATCTTATATAATATATATCAAGAATAAAAAATTGATAAAATAATTTCTAAATAATTAACATTCTCATGCACAAAAAAATTAAGGTCCTTTCATACAAAAATTGGATGATATGTTTCATCACCGCAACTTAAGAAGAATTAGGGTAAAAGAAATGGACATTCCTTTTAATTAATTTTTTTGAAAATTTGTATATTGTTTAATATTTTATAAAACTCATGCTTTATGAAACAGACACGTAAATTCCTTCTATTTTGTTAAAAAAAATTTATAGAAGTGAAAGTCGTATTGCATATTAATTTCCTAAAAAAATTACCCAAAAATAATAAAATATATGTCTATTTTATTTAATGAAATATAGAACTTTCTTCTAGAATATTGAATCATAAGAGTCTTTTAACAGAAAGTGTCTTTTACTCGGTAATCTTAAATTATATCAATTTTTTAAGAAGCTTAACCTTCAAACAATTGAAATGAATAATGCATTACATACATAATTGACTCATTTCTTCTACTTTTGATAGTTACCAAGTAAGTTTTGTTTGGTTTATAACTCTCATATAATACTTCCTAAAGAAGACTTCCAAACTCAATCTTTTCACTTCTAATTGTCCATTTTCTTTGGCTTTGCTTGTTTGCTTTATTTTTCCTTCAAATTTAGGTTACAATTTATGTATTTATGTTTTGCTTCTATCTTCATTTTTGGCTTTGCTTGTTTTCTTTATTTCTGTTTCTATTCTTTGCTTCTTGGGGTTGGTTTATTTTTATGATAGTCAACATCTAGTAGCTTAGCCTTTTACTTCTTCTAATAAAACAGAGGTAATACCACCTAATATTAAGAAATTGTAGAGTTGCTTTGTTGGAATATTGCTTTATTCACACGATAGTGAGAACAAGTTCTTTACCTAGAGATTTGCCTTAATAATATAATATTTTGCAATTTTTAAATCCCTTTTGTATTTTTTGGATACTCGAGTAATTTTTAGAGGCTTTTAGATACTTATTGCATTTGTCTTCTACAGTTGGTATAGGGTATTAGTGTTGGGACCTAATCCGAAGACCAGATCCAACCGAAAAGCGAAAAGCAAAAGCGAAAACGAAAGGCAGAAACAAATGCTAAACAGGTACAAATCGAATATCTGAAACCCAAAAGTGGGCCAAATGTACACGAAATCGGATTCTTAACGAAATCGAATCGAAAGCATAAGCGAAAGACTAATCACGGAATCAAAAGCGAAGCGAAAACATATCGCTTACGAATTGAAAACGAAAAGCGAAATCGAATCGAAGCAAACAAACGGATCAATCAAATCATAAAGCGAAACACTTCAAAAGCAGATCCGACATCCGATAACATACACTTATAGAAATAACTATCGCGTTGGAAACCTTAGGACTAAACCTATCCGAAATCCAGTACAAATTTTTTTTCTTTCTTTCTTTTTATTCGTCTTTATTCAGAAACTCATACAAATCAAACAATATAATTTCCCTTTTTGGGAAATTCATCCTCAATCAAAACTCATTTTATTCGATTCTTCATATTCAAAACATATCTCAATCTCATCTTTAAAACAAAACATCTATCTTATTCTTATTTATGTCTTTTTCTTTTGCCAATAACACTAACACACATATCCATATACTACCATACAAGAATTGGATAGCATGACGGTTGTATTTTATAAAACCCAAAACCTGCAATTGGCAAATGAACACTTCTATAATATCTAAACAAAAACCCAGAATCATCGGACTCTCCCGTCCGGAAACTCAGCATAAACAAATGCAATCCTATTTCTAAAACACTTCACTAAGTCGCAAACAATCAAATTCAATCTATATCCAAAATACATTTTTATCTCTACTCATTTTACATACGAAACCATAATGCACAATCCATAGACATACACAATTCCAATTACATAACTCGAGTTCTTATACAATTTCATAAACCATAAATATCATAATTATTTCTTACGAAACCTTAATGGCATTCCAAGCCATTTACAAACCCAAAATCCAAATATACGAATGACAAAAATATGCAAAATCGGATAGATGGCTTGACTTTCTTTCATCCGATCTCCTGCTCGAAACCTGGAGATGGGGATGAGGGGGGGTGAGCACAAAGCTCGTGAATAATATGTTTATACAATGAACAATAAGCAAAAACCTTGCAAAACTCTTTTTCTCTTTATAAAACCTTTTTCACCTTAAAAATCATCAATTGCTTATTTTTTAAACTTTTCGCATCATTGAAAAACCGTCATAAACAGATTCCACAATTTTTCACAGCTGAAAACTCAATTTCACATTTCACAATTTCTCAAATCATAAACAAAATTTCAAATCATGAATGCAATCACCTAAAAAACACAAATAAAAAACATATAACATATCAAACGGTTGGGGTTGGTCCAAAACGGAACGTATTGTACATTCCCGCATAGCAGTCCTGTGCAGCCGTAAACGGAACGTACTACACCTTCCCGCATAGCGGTCCGGTGTAGCCGTGACTTATGGGAGTCCGAAATCGGAGCTCCAATGCCACTAGTGGGCAGGCGGGTGAAGCCTTTAAAAAGATGAGACCAGTGCACTGACTCTACTTATGGGACCTAATCAAACTCATATAACACATATTCATGCTTGAAAAATCAGATTGCCCGAAAACATATTTCAGAAACTAAATTTTTCATATCATGGCATGTCATATGCAAACATAAAGACGATCACAAATTTTAACTAATATTCGCATAACATCAAAATCAGAGAAATATAACTTTTTAGCAAAAATTTCAAATAATTCAAACACAATGCCTCACAAATTCACATATTAAAAATTCTTAATCAATTAAAACACAAGGAATCCTAACGATTATTTCAACTTTATCCAATCAATCAAAAATTTATTGAATATAGAAATTTTTCTGAAACAATTTTAAGAATTTCTTAAATCATTCAGAAATAATGAATTTAACGATTTATAACTCATTCCAAAATCAAATC
>JANZLF010000007.1:14303869-14315574 GCA_026546835.1 Erythroxylum foetidum | reverse complement strand
CAAATTTCCTTAAATTCATTCTCATTCTCACCAATTCTTTCTCATTTTAAATTCATTTTAATATTTCTAATTTTCATTAAAAGTTCGGGGTCCAACAAAAGTGGTCTACCTCATGGTTACTAGGCAGAAGCTGTGTCAATTGCCTATTACATACTTATCAAGTGCCTTATAAAACCCATTCTGAAAAAGACCCCCTATGAGTTGTGGAAAGGAAGAAAATCAAATGTTGCTTACTTTCGAGCATTTGGTTGTAAGTGCTTCATTCTAAATAATGAAAAAGATAATCTTGGAAAGTTCGATGCGAGATTAGATGAAGCCATCTTTCTGGGCTACAGTACTACTAGTAAAGGATTTAGAGTTTACAAAAAATAACAAAGAAGATAAAAGAATCAATACACAAAGTATTTGATGAAGCACTACCCTCGACAACAACAGTTGATTCAGATGATGAAGAGCATCTCTTGGCACCTAAAAATAGACAACAGATCCAAACAACACCTATAGTACCTTAGAAATTACAAGATCTGGAAGGCTTTTCTAAAGCCAGTACAAAGCAAGCTCCTTCCTCTCAACAGAAACTTATACAACGATGAACATCAAGAGAATGGAGAGGTCTTAATACACATCAGTACATTGTAGGAGACCCCTCTAAAGGTCTAAGAACTAGATCATCCTTCAATAACAACTTTGTTGCCCTTATCTCACAAATAAAACTAAAGGCTATTGAAGATGTTCTTACTAATGAAAATTGAGTTTCATCTATGAAAGACAAACTGAATCAATTTGATAAAAACAAAGTTTGGAATCTAATACCTCGTCTGAAAACAAGTCAGTCATTGGAACTCGTTGGGTTTTTTGAAACAAACTTGACGAAAATGGTAAAGTGGTAAGAAACAAAACTAGAATTGTAGCTCAAGATTATAATCAACAGGAATGTATTGATTTTAATGAAACTTAAAGTGCCTGTTGCTAGACTGAAATCGATTAGATTTTTACCTACCTTCGCATGTTATAGAAACTTCAAATTGCACCAAATGGATGTCAAAAGTGCCTTCTTAAATGTATATATTAACAAAGAAAAGTGTTTGTTAAGTAACCACTAGGCTTTGAAGATGAAAACCATCCTGACCACATGATGAAGATGACTAAAGCCCTGTATGATCTAAAACAAGCTCCTCAAGCATGATATGAGAGGTTAAGCAAATTTTTTCTTGAGAATAACTTTGAAAGAGGAAAGGTAGATAAAACCCTATTTATTTAAAAAAAAAGGAAAATGATTTACTTATAGTGCAAATATATGTTGATGACATAACATTTGGTGCTACTAATCAATCTTTTTATGAAGAATTCTTAGCGTTAATGCAGGGGGAGTTTGAAATGAGCGTGATGGGAGAACTATTTTTCTTTCTTGGATTACAAATCAGACAAATAAAAAAAGGGATCTTTATTAGCCAAGAAAAATACACAAAGGAACTCATCAAGAAGTACTATTTTGATAATGCCAAACCTATGGGTACTCCTATGTATACTGGAACTAAACTTGATAAGGATGAAGAAGGCAAGGCTATGGATGAGACAAAGTATAGAGGAATGATCGACTCACTACTATATCTTACAAGCTCAAGACCAGACATTATGCTTATTATGTGTCTTTGTGCACACTTTTAATCAAATCCAAAAGAAAGCCATCTTTAAGCAGTCAAAAGAATCTTTCGATATCTCCACAAAACTATGGATTTTGGATTGTGACATCCAAAAACTGATTCATTTGACATAGTGGGCTATTGTGATGCAGATTATACAAGTGATAAAGTCAATCGAAAAGGCACAAGTTGTCATTGTCAATTTCTTAGAGGATGTTTAATATCTTGGTCCTGTAAGAAGTAAAATTGCATAACCCTTTCTACGATTGAAGCAGAATACATAACATGTAAAACCCTACTCTCGCAAGATACGTGCCTGACATCTTGAGTGATATCCGAGACCGTGCCCCGTTAGGGTGACATACTAGTCAAAACTCAATATAAATTTTTTTTCAAGCGTACGCGAAAATTAGTAATCGAAATTCGGACCCACTTTTATTCGGAAACCAACACAATTAAACACATTCGTATAGACATTTAGTAGTCAATCAATAAAAAATTTAAAACAGAACAAATAATGAAATGAGATCATCTAGGTCTACTCACAGTATGCTCCAAATTAGCATTAGCTTCCATGATCTGGAAACGTCTGGATAGAAACGTTCTATTATGTATCATTATTATGCAAAACACATATTGCACACACATTATTAATTGCACAATCACATTAACATTCAGTTTTTCACACATGAATATGTGTAATGTATAATGCATGCTCAATGACAATCGTAGGTATCTTTCCTTTAATTTCATCACAGAATCATTCTTATATCAAAACTCATCTAAGTATAATTTATACTTAGGTTTATGCCTCACTAAAACCATTAAAATCTCTATTCCTTTCTCATTGACTCACGTCAGATTTTTCCAAGTCACACTTTTGAGTCCACTGTTCACATTCAATTAGAAAGTGAAATTGATATAATTTGATCAATCTCTCTTCTAAAAAAGTGTTCCTCTATGTCTTATCTTTCCGTTGACACTAAAATCACTCAATTTGATTAAGTAATTTGGAAGATATACCTCAAACATTGTCAGGTTATCCATATTCAAAAGCAGTGTACTATGTATAACTTCCATCCAGAAATTCAATATCTTAGAGAAAGAATGAAAGTTCGACTTCTTGAGACAATTTGTAGGTCTATATCTCTATTTTACTAAAAATTAAAATTCATCTTATTTGGAATCCTATAGGTCAAGATATCATCAAAATATTGGAAAATACTCAGTAAAATATCCAATTCATGCTCTTCTAATCGATACCTTTACTTTGATTCGATCAATCCTTTTCGAGTCAAACCCAAAAGCTATAAATTTTTATGGAGAGATATAGAAATATGTTATGAATCTAACGCTTTAAAAATTAGGTCATTTGGCGATCGGATGACAAAGTTATGGCCAAAGGATTGCGACCCGCGATCGCGACTTGCCTCCTCCTCCCCTTTCTCTTCTTCTTCAGATATGTTTGATAAAATAGGCATAACTTTCACTACAAGTATCGGATTAAGGTCATTCAAAGACTGTTTTGAAGAAGACTTCTAGAACTACAACTTTCATAAAATTTAGAAAACAAATTTTGCCTCTATAAGGGTCAAAATTTCAAAATAATGTAACCGTCCCGAATGGTAATCCCATGCAGCATCACAAACTTCTAATGGTCAAATATCTCTACTCAAATGTCCAAAATTTTCATACTTTATATCAATAGAAAGATTAAATAAAGATTTACAACTTCCATGAAAACAAATTTATCAAAAACTCTCTATATCAGTACAGAAAACTCATGGAAGTTTCAGAGCAAATTTTGTTAACTCTTTACTTACAACATTCAATTCCTCATGCTTAGTCTATCATTTCTAGTTCAATACTCATTATTTATCCATTATTATAACTCCCTTTCAACTCAGAATCATTCATAACCAAATTATAGCCCATGATTGATTATAAACACTAATAACAGAACATACATATATAAGTGCATTCATCATCATTTTTCTGCACATATTCAACTTCATTACTACTTTCATTTCACTTCTAACTATCACCTAGATCCTTCACATTTCAAGACACCAAATTAATCCCTATCTTTAGCTTTATACTCATTTTACATCATCATAAAAACACCAAAAAAATATTCACATTAATTCATCAAGAAAAACAGATCAAAAACTCAATATGTATTCAGTTTTTCTGCACTTTTTTCCTATACCTAGTACTGAACTTCAAATTGAAATTGGAAACTCCAAATGATAGAATTTGAATTTGACATCTTCATACAAAATGTAGCCCTATGTATCTAATTTAATCCAAACCAAGAATCATCTCAATTGAACAACTACCGAGCAAGTTATGGCCAAAACACAGAAGCATACTCATAGGTCATGTTGTTGCAACATTTTCTAGCTCAACTACCAAAATTTTCTTTCCAAAACTTACCCTAACAAAAATTATACCAAGATCAACTTTTCTACATCATCACTCCTCATTCTCAACTCCATTTCAAATCCAAAACATTCATAAATCAGTTCATGATCTATATTTAATCATTAACTAAAAACAGAACATATTCATTAACCCATTCATAGTTGATTTTCTACACTCATCCTAACACCGTTATATGGATCATCCAACTTCCAAAACATATCTATAACAAATCATGGGTCATTAATGATAATTCACAATTACAAAAACATGACATTTACATAGATTTTTCACCATCCATTTCACACACATTCAACTCATAAAATCAAGTCATTAATCCCACATTTTCATCATTCTATTTTCATTTAACAGTACCCATAATATTTAAAACATAACTTACTTGGTTTCACTTCAATACTTCAAGAAAAACACTAGGCCTAGCTCCCAAGCATCACACGTTTATCATCTTGAAGGTGGGTAGGCTAGGTATTTCTTATGGAAAAGAAGAAGACATTATGGAGGAAGTGGTAAGTGAAAGATGAGAGAGAGCTAGGTTCAATTTGAATGGAGATTGGCAAAAAAAATCATGGAGAAGGAGAGAAGAAGAAGCCATGAAAATGGAGAGCACAAAAATAACTCCAATTGCTCTTTAAGAGAGAGAGCATCGTGAATGACAAAACCAAAAAAAGGGGGAGGCTTTTAATTAAAAGAGTTGTGGGCTTGAGGCATTGTTTGGCAAGTGATATTTGTCACTTGCCACATGTCCCATTTCTAAGCATTTGATTGGTTCTTTCATTTAACTAGTCCAATCAATCTCAATTCATATTCCAATTGTTTCCCAATTTTCAGTGGCACTTGTCAATAAATCCTAAAGTCATTTATCAAAATTTTCATTGCCATTGGAGAGTAATTTCTAATACCATTTAACAATTGTTTTGCCACTTGGCAATTTTTCCCTAACTAAAATACCCAGCAATTTCTAGAAATTACTCCAAAAATTTCCAAAAATTCTAAATCAATTTATACACTCCCCAAATCAATTGTCAACATATAAAAACCACATTTCCCAATATACTCACATATATAACCAATTATACCCGAAAAATGCCAAATGAGTGCATGAACAATTATTTTCATGTGGAAAAAACACAATTCACGTGTGTGTGTGTATGTTGTTATTATGCGTGAGCATGAAATGCATTTTCTAAATCTCTCTTTGATCTCACATGTACCAAATTTTAGGGTTCTAACCCTTAATACGGGAACGGGATGTTACAATCTTAATGAAATTATTTTACTTAATTTAGCCTATTAAAAGTATAAACATAGATACATCTGAAGGCATTGGCTATAATGTGATAATAATTGTCATTAGAAGAAAAATGATTACATAATTTTTTTATAAACAAATAATATGATAAAGATCATATATATTTCTAATTCTTGCTTTTGATTATTTGATACTAAACTTGGATTTAACTGTATTACATTGTTCAAGGTACGATAAGAAATAGATTGTTGAGTAAAAGTAGTTTATTTAAATTTTTACAGATAATTTGAATAAGTGTTGGATCAAGAGAGACTTATGCTTAATATAAGTGGCAAGAATAAAATGTTGGATAATTGAGACTATTCTTTTATCCCATGTTGGTTCAATCATCATAATGAGAATCATAAAGTTAAAAACAAAGATATATGTATGTCTTTTATTATGAATCATATGAAACTTATAAAACTTGTTAATTTGAAAATTTACCTAATCAACCTCTATGAAAGGATGATGATGGTATTGAATTGTTATATTTTATACATGTGATGTGTTGGATGTACTAATAATTCATAAAAGGATGATACATGTATTTCATTATATTACTAGTGACTTTATATTACAAAGTCATACATATTAAATGAAATATTGATTTAAATTTTATAAAAATTTAAATTATTTAGATCTAAGTAGAAATTAACCATTGAGAATGTTAAAGCACTACGATGAGATTGATTTGGTGATATTCCAATTTTTTGATTATTTATTTGGAATAAGATTCTTTAGTGAATACCTCTATAACTAAATTTCATAATAGTATGAAATTGTGTAAGAAGGAACATACAATATGAGATATTGTATAAAGAAATATTTAATAAGCTTAGTACAATAACTTATGTTTAAAATTTTCAATAAAAACAATTAGCAATCTTTCATAATAGATGTGAAATTATAGGACTTAGAAAGACTCAAAGTTACTAATTTTAGGATATGATGGTTAGGTGAAGCACATATTATCTAATAAGTTTAAAACTAAAACGTATAATGAAAGGAAGCGAGATATCCAATAAGTTGGATCTAATCTTACAAACCCCATTGAATAAAATTTTTATTTCAATGTATACTTATAGGAGGATAGTTCTCAAAATAAGTAGTGGTAAAAAGATTAATTTTGAAAATATTCATATCTCATTAATTTACATCCATATAAAACTAATGTCTTTGTTGATACATTTGATGTATAGTCAAAAGGTTATAAAATGTTGAAAGATTCACTTTTATGATGAATTCATAATGTTCATATTGGAGATGACTATGGATTTTCTATGTCTACAAGAAAGTTAGTGAGAGTATAGTTGTACTTTTAAGTGGGAGTATTACTGATAAAGTACACAAAATCATATTTTTAATTGTTGAAGATATGATAGTCCAAGAATAACACTTATTAGATATAAAAAAAGATAACAACTTAACTCTAAGAATTAGATCTATAAAGGTAGATACATAAGTTATTTACCTATTATAGTCTAAACACTTAGATAATATACTAAAGGTGTTTAGTATTTGATATATCTAATACCTATAAAGCACTAAGATGTCTGTTATTCCGTTGATATTTGAGTTTAAGATCATATGGATATTAACTTTGGAAGTAAATCCTAGTTAAGGTATATTTTATTTAAAACAATATTATTTTGATATTGGAAAGGTTTCATTGTAGCATTTATTAATAATTAAGACATAACATATTTTTCATTTAGTGGAAATGATCATTTGGCTCAATAAGTTCTTTGATGAACTTGATATACATTATTGAAATAGTAATGTATTATTAAATGTAAGAGCCATTTTACATGCAAAAGGAGCTAAGGTCTCATCAAAGATCCAATTACGTATTTGTAAAATCTTTCTTAATTATAATGATAATTAAGATGAGAGTTGTAAGATTTAAACAAGTGCTTACTGTAGAGAAGGTTGTAGAATTTCCTGACTGAATCATTGTCCCAGTAGTAGCACAATCATCATATGAAGATAAAGTATAAGATAGGCAATTAGTTTAACGCAAGTGGAAAATTGTTAGTGTAAGTCCTATAACTAATTAGTTGGTTAAAAATTTTAAGATATAATTAATTAAAGACATTATTTATCTTTATGTATTTTGTTAATTATATTTGATATTTTAATATTAAAGGTAAAATTTTTAGAATAATTACTATGCAATTGAAATTATGATAAGATCATAATTATGAGATTTAAATTACATTTACGAGGTATTCCTAAATATTCCTACTTATAGTTTCATTAAGATGTGATATTGATGACACGGTAAAACTAAAACATATTAGATTTCTTTCTTATAAAGAAAGAAATTGATTTCACAAAATACAATATAGAGATACTTAAACAAGCCTATCTATACTTGTTAAAGAATAAGTTTACTGAATTGATTTGAATATAAGGATCCCAAATGAAATATTACTTATATGTCTATAGATTTCCTCATTATGATGATTGTATAATTGATCCTTAGACTTGATATTACCAAAGTATCTTATGTGAGAATTACTATATTTTGATGTTGTTTATGACCTATACTATTTAGTGTAGCTCACTCGGTAATACTTGGATATAGTATAAACCACTCAGTATGTCAATAAAGGACTTGTCACCTTAAAGTAATTAGAAAGAATGTTTCACTGTTCTTTATTAGTAGTGATTTAAAGAATTCTCTAATAGTGTAAATAGAGATATGAAAAGTGTTTTCAAATATCAATTACTAATTAGTAAGCATAAACATGATTGGATTTAAAAGAGGAGACACTAAATCCATATTTGCTCTGACCAGAGACTCCCGAGTAATGACCCTGACAAGAGGTCATAGGTATCATCTCCTTCTATCATGAGTGGTGAATCTTTTATTGGCTACTTAATTACCTACGAATATCTCAAGTTGTACTCAATTATCACCCTATGAATAATCCCTGAGAGGCACCGAAGAATGGAGTCAAAGCACAGGATCAGTATCTGAGATATCCTTAAGCAACTTAAGTCAAAGGATACTTGCACCATTGCTATGATGTGACTATCATTAACACTGGAATAGAATATCCATATGATTATCTCATAGTAGGTCAATCTAATGTACTTACTACCCTTAATAAGTATCCACAAGTTAACTTTAAACAACTCATGTCTACAGCTTATAAGATCTACTACTTGATCCAATCAAGGAGTATAACATGTGCTAGTTATCTGGATTAATGATATCCCATCTCATTAATCCTATGACTAGGGAAAGTTTAGATACTAACATAATTACACATTATAGGAATCTCATTATCATGATCTCATCATGATTTCCTCTATGCTATGTTTTGTATTAAGGACTTCATTAAATCAATTTAAGATCAACATCAAATCCATAACTGTATGGACATCAAAGTAATGAAAAATGTCTTTATTAATCTTAAAATGATTTATACAATAAGTGCTAAAGGTGATTGCTTTACACTTCTCTATCAAACTCCCACTTGCACTAAAGCCAGTCACCTTGATATCTAATACCATAGATGTGTACATGTGACATAAAACTCTTTGGGAAATAGGCTTAGTCACGGATTAGTTATATTCTGCTCGGTGGGAACTCTCTCTATCTATACATCATTTCTACCAATCATTTCTCTAATCAAATGGTAGCTCCTAAGTATATGTTTGGACTTTTGATGAGACCTTCGTTCCTTCACCTGCATTATAGCCTCGTTGTTTTCACAATGCAACTACACTAGGTCAGTGATGCTTGAAACCACACCAAGTTCGATGATGAACTTATTAATCCAAACCATTTCCTTAGTCACTTCTAAATTTGCAATGTACTCCACCTCTATCGTCGAATCTATAGTCATCTCTTATTTAGAACTTTTCCAACTGACTGCACTACCATTCAATGTGAATACATATCTTGTAACACCCCACTCTCGCAGGACATGTACCCGACATTCCTGATGATATTCGAGTATGTACCCCGCCAGGGTGGCATGCTAGCACAGTTAGTAAATCAAATTCCTTAAAAACAACACGTAGATATACGAAAAATCAACGATCAATTTTGGCCCATTTTATTTATAAACAATTTCAGTCAGAAAAGTTACTATCTTTATTTAACTCATTAGAGTTTCAGTAGACACTTGGGCCCATTACAAAAACGAAACACATGTAGTCATAAAGACTTTACATTTTAAAAATCATTTTCTTACACATTGTACACACTTATGATTGCACTTTTGATACAACATAAAGAAATACATATGCAAGTGCAAAATGATTTCGATCTAGAACTCATAGTCTGAGCCTTTCTGGATACCTTTACTAAACCTTGAAAAGCCATGCTGCAATTTTTATGAGTTTTGCGAACTCAGTTGAGTAACTATCCTCGATGATTCACTCATGTAATAAAACACAATCATTATATAATCAAAAAGTTCATACAGTCAAAATAGTTTATGTCAATTTGTCATTACATTTCATCTTTGCAAATCATTCAATGAATTCCAATCATGTATAAATGCTATATGTATGAGACTTGCATTCTTTTTTATATTGTTGTGACTGAGTGCCTTTTAAATACAAATACTAGCCTATAGCGTTCAGTCAGAAATAGTAATCACGAAGCATATCTTTACGTGCAAAAATAGTAATCACGGAGCATAACTTGACTGCAAAATTTTAAGCTTAAAGCTCTTTCAGTCTGGCTACTCTGATCACAACGCCTTTATTTTATCATGCATTTTATGATATGCATCAAATACAGAATATGCCATGTATAGGAGTCACTTTTAATGCATATTCAGAATCTCATATTCATCGGACCTCAGTCTGACATTCAACTTTTCAGTTGAGAATCAGAATATTCAATTAGGTAGTCTCATTCATAAACAAGTAGCACTTTCAATATTGTTTGCATGCATCAATGTAACATCCCGTTACTGTTAGCAAGGGCATTTTGGTAATTATGGGTCAGACTGATAAACTGCGTTGCATTCATTGATTGAATATGTTACTGGCCTCTAATTATAGAGGAACAGGTTTATTATATATGCATTTAATCATAAGTCATGCATTCATGATGTTCCAGTATTGATTGTGAGCATGAACTGACTGGACTGACTGAATCGTGATTAATTGAGGAATTAGGAATTATTGGGTTCAAGTGACTGATTTAGAATAGTTTATGAGTGACTGGTATTTTATAGTGGCTTATAGGAAATTTCCGAGAAATTCGGGATAAAATGTCCAGACCGGAAATATTTGAGAGACTGACTGATTGACTGTATAGTACTGAAAGAATGGTCCAATGGTAATGAAAAAATTTAGAGTTATACTGTTAAGAAATAAATATGATGAGTCCTTGAAATTTAGAGACTGAAATTTGGATTGCTTCGGAGACTTAAGTCTATAAATAGATAGGTTTGAAATTGGAGAAAATCACCTAAGGAAAAAACGCGTTTCTTCTTCCTCTTCTCTACGATGATTCGTTTCTTCTTCCAACGGTGAGATCCTTCGATTTCTCCTTATGGCTTCTTCTTTATTGTGTTAGTCTAACATATCTATGGTGATTGGTGAAGGTTAGAGGCTTTGAGATTATGGAATCGTTGATTTCAAAGGATTTTAGAGCTTACGAGTGGTTTCGTGGATTGATCTTTGATTGGTAAGTTTTAATGGCATTAATGTTGTTTTAATGGTTTCTATTGCATTTATGATATTTATTAGGGTTGATTTGAGGTAGTTGAGGGTATTAATGGTGGTTATAGAGTGAGGAATGATCGGAGAAGACGAAGAGGATCGTCGCACGCCACGACCTGCACGCGAGCCCCGATGGCGACGAATTTATATTTGTTCGCCACGACGTGTTTCTCTGTCTCGCGGCACGCCAAGGGCGTGTTGTTCGCCGCGGCGAGCGATCTTCACGCCTCGGCAAGCGTACCGTTCTGCGCCACGGCGAGAGACGCAAGGCCGCAGCGAAGGGGACTGTTCCATTGGATTTAATTTGGTTTATTGGGCATAATTCATGGTATAGACCTCCAATTGAAGTGATTCCAGATTCGTTGTGAACTAGGGAAAGAGGTCTACAATTGTGGGTAATTAGAGGATTGGAATTTACTTTAATTGGTATTGATTTATCGAGATTAAGGTCAATTAGAGTTCATAGTGTGACCTAAATGTCAAATTGAGACTATTGGAGTTTTGATTGGGATTTGCAATTGAGGTTTTGACCCGATAAATAGGAAATGGCTATAGGGGATTCGAATTGAGGAAAATTGACTGGATTTTAGGAATGGATCATTTATTAGTGATCAATTGAACAAAGAGATAGAATT
>JANZLF010000007.1:14264618-14282908 GCA_026546835.1 Erythroxylum foetidum | reverse complement strand
TAGCAGCATATAACAATTGGGTAAACTTTAGAAAGGAGAAGAAAAGCTGTATCAAGGCCTAAAACATATATTACAGACAATAGTTACCTACCAAAAGGGAAAGAACCATACAAAAATTGTTCAGCAGCAAAATCAACAGGAGCAACAGCTTTAACTGTTATCCTCATCCATTTAAGTTGAACAATTTATCCTATTTGGCAATTTACCTGTGATTTCAATATATAAAGTTCATCAGCAGAGCAACCAATGACCTGCTCAGCTTCTTGGTTAAAAGGACACAATTTCAGTCTGTTAAATTTGTCAACTTTCATGTAACTCAAAGAGACAATAACATCAAGGATTCCAAATTTTGACAGTACAAGTATGGACAAATGACGAGTAGAATCTTGTCTTCAAATTTTCATCTTGGACAAGCTCACATGACCCTGTCCCCAACTGATTCTTAAGTCAACCGAGCAATTGTGAAGTAAACGCTCAACTGGCAAATTGAAAGCATGCTTGCAATTAATGTCCTTCAGGTTGTGAAATATCGACAGGTAAGAATCATCTGGGCACAAAACAATCTGTAAAACCGGATACAGCCTCGAACTTGGATGACAACTTCGTGGAATACTGAGTAGAAAACTAGCTCAGTGGGAAAGGAGTTGGAGACTTTCGAAAAGGTGCATTTACATTGAACAGACCATATGGAAAGAGACGGAGACCGAGCGTGGTGTCGCTGGAGAAGCTTCGCCAAGATCACGGCTTTAACATGTGGGTGCACGAATCGTGTTCTTTCACTTCCTGGGTCTTTTCTGATTTGTGCATTGCTTGACTCCTAGGCTAGGCGCAATTATTTTCCTTCTTTGGTTTTTTCCTGTCTAACATTTATGTGTTTCTTCGTTTTCACCTGGACGCTTGTATGCTTCTTTGTTTCGGTGTTGGTTTATTGCGATATTTGGGATATTTGTTGGAATATGCAAGTGATGATGATATTGGCATTCCGGTATGAGATTCATTTGCATCTCTTTTGCAGTCAAATGGCTAAGATAATGGAGCTTATTTTTGTTCTAAAACTAGAGCTTCCAAATTATGGATAGAAAGAACTAAAATCATGTTAGAAATTCGCATTTGTCATAGTTATTAATCTTGCATACGTAAAAGTGGCTCACCTAGTTATGTTCCTCGTCCCCAAACTAGTCCCATCACGAAACTTGAGTTACTACTTTCTCCCCGCTGTCAAGATTCTCTAATTCAATGTTAGACTGACCAGATTGAGATTTTTATAAGACTCAATGGTAATTTATTTGTTGATTAACGTGAAAGAGGGCCTGTGATCTCTTCATTTCAGGTGCTTATCTATTTGTACATTCTGGTATTTTCTTTGCAATTCTTAAGATAGTATGAAGCTGACCAAGTTAATCTATACCATGATAAATGGCAGATGTTGTTCCAGTCATATGCCTATCACTAGTGGTTGTGTGTGTTGCAAGGCCAATCTATCCGCTACCTAGCAAAATAAGCCATAATCATAGGCAGCCCATACAGACTTCCCGCCCATATAATATTGCACATCGAGGATCAAATGGAGAGATCCCTGAAGAAACTGCTGCTGCATACATGGTATGTATCAGCTTATGCATTCAGAAAGTCTAGTTGAGCATTTTCCTTGAAGTTGACAAGTCACACGCTCAGCTGTACGCACCCATTTTTTTTGTCAATTAAGAAAGTTGGTAAATTTCTTTTGGAAGAAGGGAAGACAATAAATGGATTTTCTTAAAATTCACAGATCTATGCCAGTGCGAAGTTCTGTTGGTCAGTCTAGCTATTCATATGCGGTTCCTTACAAGGATACATATCCATTTGCTGTTCGCATAGTAATTTACGCATCCATACAGCATAGCTTTTGCTTTATACGTGTTAAGCAAGTTAAATAGGCATATATCTGATATGATCTTGTTTCTTTCCCCCAAACACATTTGTTCAATTTATTAACTCTGCTCACAGTTTCTTTCCCCTTTTCTTTTGGAACTTGCTAAACATTTTCGCATAGTAATTTACCCATTCATTCGGCATAGCTTTTGCTTTATATGTGTTAAGCAAGTCAAATAGGCATATATATGATATGATCTTGTTTCTTTCCCCCAGACACATTTGTTCAATTTATTAACTCTGCTCACAGTTTCTTTCCCCTTTTCTTTTGCACTTGCTAAACATTATTCTTCATAATCAGTTTACTTGGTGACTGCTATTTGCAGAGAGCCATAGAAGAGGGAACAGACTTCATTGAAACAGACATCTTGTGCTCTAAAGATGGTTTTCTTATATGCTTCCATGATGTTACCCTTGATGCTACTACCGACATTGCAAACCACAAGGAGTTTGCAAATCGTAAAAGGACCTATGAGGTTCAAGGGGTCAATAACACTGGATTTTTCACAGGTACAAAACCTATGCCACTTCCTGCTAGTGATACCTTGGTTCATAATTTTACCATGGCCACATGAACTCTAGTAGAACTTTTTAGTATCTGCATTTATCTGCTCAAATGTGTCGTTTTGGGTGTTTAGATATCCTGAACAAGCTAGTTTCTATTATTGAGGTTTCGATCAGGATGACGAGGAAAGTTATTCCAATTGCATGCAGTTGATTTTACACTTGGAGAGTTGAAGCAATTGCGGGTAAAGCAGCGATTCAGCAGCCGGGATCAACAATATAATGGTTATTTACTTTCCTCAATTAAATATACTTTTGTCCTTGAATGTTTGTTAGTTTTAGTTGCATGTTATTTAGAGCTATTTTACAATGTGTCCTCCATAATTCAGAGACAGCTGATGCTAATGATACATCAATTTTATTATTCTTTAGTTTCTTATTTTGATAACTGTCAAGATGCAGAGCCTGCATTCTTTTAATAAAAATTAAGTTAGGCTTAAGTTTTTGGTTGAGACCCTATAATATCTTACGTTATCCGAATATACCTTTTGATACAACGTGTAGAGAAACTCAACAAGTGACAGATCCAACAGAAATTAGGCTGACTCAAGTTGAACTCAAGACATCTCGATAACAGAAGGCTCTTATGCCATCTTAATAACCATTCAAACCAAAGCTTAAGTTGTTGGGAAGATCCCAGCAATGGATACTAACAATCTTAATATAATAATAGGTGCATGATTGTAAGTATTCCTCTAATTCCTAATAAGAGTAACATTTGGTTAGCATGTCTCTGGTTGCCAATGCCTCAATTACAGTCAAATGGACTGTACGGCTAAGCTTTCTGGTTAGATATGGAAAAGTGGACGGATTTGCTTCTATTCATACATTAGAGTATATCTATTGACTTCAGGGCCTATTTCCAGTAGGTCTTCATCATACAAGAATTGGTTTTAGTCAAAAGTATGAAAAGTTTCTGAGTCCAGTAGTGGAAAAGGTGATGATCATGTGGAAAAGAACATGGCTAAGTGAAACTGTTCAGGGAAAGATAACCTTAAGTAGTTCTGAGCACTTTTTTGTATTGACAGTCTGAAAAGTTAGTTGTACTTCCATCAGAAAATTATCTTTTCTGAAAGTATGACAACATAAAATAAGATTCTTTGAATGAATAACATTATTCGTTGTACTTTCGTCAACCAACAAAAATCTGTCCTTAATGGAGTATCTGTAATCTAATTAGTTATTATAAACATTCTTGTTGAGTGCAATTACCTCATGGATTCAGTTGTAATTAATTTACTTATATCTTGAAACAGAGCATACTTCGTCATGTTTTTGATTGTCATAACTGTTACATCATTCTTCTTTTCTGATTGTAAGTGATAATAACAGAATTTTAGTTCTTGATTTCTTTCTGCAACATATGGACCAATTGGAAACTAATCTTTTTCTTGTATTGTGTCCATCAGGAAAATTTCCTATTATAACTTTTGACGAATTCATATCAATTGCACTGGAGGCTCCACGGGTTGTTGGAATATATCCAGAGATTAAAAATCCAGTATTTATCAACCAACATGTAAGGAATTTCTTCCAGAAAAATTCCATAAAGAATCCGGCGTAAGAAATTTTCATTGTTTTTATATCTGATTGGACTTGGAACATTTTCTTTTTCTATAGCATCCCTGAACTCCTGCTGGTTGCAGTATTAGATCTGAGGAAGTTGAGTATTTTGGCAAAAAGATAGGAGTTAATGTCTTGTTGTACTTTACCCAGTTTCCATGAAAATATCTAGAAGTAGAAGCAGTTTATATAAGATAAAATATGTGCTTGGCATTTAGAAACTTGATAAAACGTTGATAGATTTGCAGAAAAATCTTGTGTACGCCAATGATGTTTGAATTATATCTGCAACAGGTCAAATGGCCTGGTGGTAAGCGATTTGAGGATAAGTTTGTGGAGACACTGAAAAATTATGGATATAAAGGTTCATATTTGTCCAAAGATTGGCAAAAACAACCCGTGTTTATTCAGTCCTTTGCTCCGACCACACTGGTGTATATATCAAATATGACAGACATGCCCAAGATCTTACTGATAGATGATGCTACCATGCCCACGCAGGACACTAATCAGGTTTGTATTTTCCTGTGCATCTCATCGATATAGGTTCATATGTGTATGGTCTTCATCTCCATTAATATCAGCATTATTCAAGTGGGTTGTTTGTATACGGTTCCTTAAACATTTTGATCCTGAAAATAACTCTTTTTACACTAGATGAACTTATCAACAATGGTCCAATAGCTAGAGCCTGAGATGTTTTCAGGCGCTATAATTTAAGCTGCTTGACATTTTTATGGGCCTGTTATTTTGCTTGCATTCCTCCTGATAGCACAGGTCCCATCTATGACTAATGCATTAGTTTCTCATAGCAGAGGTCACGTGACTGGAGTCCCATGACATTTATGGGGCTCCAATTATTGTTTTACTAATTTAATGTTATGAAGTTTCTTATTTGTGATATCTTTGGAGGTTGTCATGTTGTTGAATGCATTTGGCAATTTTGCAGTCATTTTTGGAGATCACTTCCGATGCTTATCTTGACTACATAAAGGATTATGTGGTGGGAATTGGTCCTTGGAAAGACACAATTGTTCCTGTGGTGAATAATTATCTGCAAACACCAACAGATCTTGTTTCCAGAGCACATTCTCATGGCTTACAGGTACTTGTCTGGTGTTCTACTTTTGCTCTCCTTTGTTTGCAGCATAAGCTGGGTAAACCTTAGAACTCCTAAAGCCTGTAATTGTAGATTTTGACAGTTGAATGAAATGTGAGTTCCAATATCATGTGGCAAATAGGTAGTCCATATTAGACTGTCATTCTGCCACATCAGTTCGACCCAAAACTTGTGCTCATCTGTTTCATTTAAATGTGTTTTCATGTTAAATTGTTACATCATGAGGGTTTTGTAGTGATTCTACAAACTGTTGAATTTTAGGATTTGAAACATTCCTTCTTTTTTTTAAAGTATGGTCATTAACAGACCATAGTACTATGCAGCTGAAGTCATATTTGCGGGCCAGATTTTGGTAATAGTTGTATTAAAATAATGGCTTCACCTGTATAATCCTGCAAAGAAATAGCTTCACACGCTGCTTAGGGACTCTTTTATCAAATTGAGTCCACTTATGGTTAGGAGTGCACAAGTATGACGGTGTAAAACTCAACCCATCTACCCCTCAAAACCCAGCTGATCCCACTATGAACAAGTAATAATCTATATGTAATTAAAAATATAAATTAGGTTAGCAAATATGTAAGAATCTGAAGTTTATAAGAAATAATAAATTAAAATCAAGTTCAACTCTATGTTAAAATACTTGAAAACTGCAACAAACTAAACCAACACAAACTGTTGGACTAAACTCTGATAGTGTTGCCCTTTAATGGAATGCTGCAAACTCTTTAGAAGTTCAAGGTGTAAAAGAAGTAGAGAAATGAATGTTGGGGTATGTTAAGTCCTACTTATGCAACAGTTGGAGCTTAATTTACATTATTAAAGTTTCTTTTGAGAAGCCCTTGTTAAATTCTTGGGATCAAATCACATGTTCTGTTGTATGAAAATCTGTCCATTCAATAATTGTGATCCACATGCAGGTGCACCCGTATACTTTCCGAAACGATAACTCATCACTACACTTTGATTTTCATGAAGACCCATATCAGGAATATGATTACTGGATTAACAAAGTTGGAGTTGATGGACTCTTCACAGACTTCACAGGCAGCCTGCACAACTTTCAGGAATGGACTTCACCTCTGTCAAAGGATGGTCATGATGATAAAACTGCATCCGAATTATTGAACAAAATATCATCCCTGATATCTTCACATAAGAATTGATGAAACGACAGATATTTTGTATCATCATTTTACTTAGATAACATTAGTACTTAATTTCAGCATTTACACAATCTCTTGCATTCTCTTGAGGACACAATTGTCTCACACGCGTATGTTTCTGCAGTAATGTTCTATCAGGTGATACTTTTAGCATGACATCATGCCCGTGGATTAGGTTAGAGGTTTGGAACTGTACTGACTTCATCTTACAATATGGGCTCTGTAATGTCTATCAAGCACTATTGAACATTAACAATATGAGAGTGTAAATCTTTAGTAATATGTTGTTGTTGTACATGTTGATATAAGGAAAATTCCCAATATTAAACTTATTTGTTCCTTTTAATTTATAGGGTTTATTCTATATTATATATAATAGCTATAATTTTTTTAAAAGTTTCATAAAACGGAGAAACTTGAAACCGCTATCTTTTGGATACGCATTAGGTATTAGGTATTATTATGGGTTAATTAAAAAAATCTTACACTACTCAATTTTATAATTATAATATTCAAATTTTAAAAAATGAATAAAATATTCAATTTTTCAATTTTTTTTCAATTCTAACTCGACATTGATATTTTGATTAACGATGCGTTCGACTTAATTAAGTTTAACTAAACGAGGACATTTTGAGATTCAAACCCGGCCTTAAATCATAATGAGAATGAGAAATTGGAGTGTTGATAACTTGATATTAGTGACAATCTTATGCCATCTTAGACCAAGCTCAACCAAATCCTTGCATGGTTCAAAACATGTGTTTGATGTAGAAACAGTTTCCACGTTTGTAGTACCATGTATTGTACAGGATCACGCTATCCAATCCAAAAGCAGCGTCTATATATACTATACACTAATCTTTGAGTTTGATGTACCCGATCCCTGTCCCGTCCCAGAAAGAGATAATCCTATTCCTAGTCAGTAGGCAGTTAGTTCTGCTAAAGCCGATCAACTGCTCATATCCATTAAGCTTATCTCTCGCCATCCTCGGAATATTCTTGATTTGTAGACTGCCGTGTACACCTCTTACTCTCGTAGTTCCACTCTTAACCATAGTATGGCATTTATATATATGTATGTATATGACCACCTCTCACTGTCAACACGCAACACACTCAGCTTTAGTAAGTTTGCTTGAGCCATGAATGAGGCTGTGATCACAAGTAAGTTGACTTTGCTTTTTGGGTTCTTCAGTTTTGAGTAATTCATTCACGTTGGATGACAATCCACACCCGGTTCCTTGCACTTTCCTTCTTATCTCCGTTAGTGTTGTGGTTTTCTGAAAGTAAGTATAGGATGCCATTCGCTGACAGCAGGCAATTCTTCAGGAAAAGATAAGATGATGGATCAATATGAATTCAATATCAAAGCACTGATATTGCACAATGGGGTTTCAGATTTCCTATCTTCTAATGACTAGATCCATATCTATACTAATCAAATCTCCTATCTTCTAATTACTAGATCCAACAGATTCTTTTTGCAGGATGTAGATGTTCATAAACTGGTTTTACGTAAAATAGAAGCCAAAACTCCTAAGTGTTCTGTTTCTGTTACTGTTTGTGGATCATCGTTTTGATAAATTGTATGCATTATACAGCAGGTTTTATTGCAGTCTTAGTTGTATTGCATGCTTTCACGTGTGTTGCAAGGCCACTGTATCCTCTTCCTAGTTATCAATACCGCGGCAACAAAAAACCTCTGCAGACTTCTCGTCCTTACAATATTGCACATCGTGGGTCAAATGGGGAGATTCCCGAAGAAACTGCTGCTTCATACATGGTGTTCCCCTCCACGATCCTTTATTACATTTTTGGATTGGCTGATACTTGAACAGAGACTAAATTCCATGAAGATAAGTTTATATGCTTTCTGCGATAACTTATAGCTTCTTTGTTGCAGAGGGCGATTGAAGAGGGAGCAGACTTCATAGAAACAGATATTTTATCCTCCAAAGATGGTGTCCTGATGTGCTCTCATGATGTCATCCTTGATGACACCACAGACATTGCTGACCGCAAGGAGTTTGCAGATCGTAAAAGAACCTGTGAAGTACAAGGAGTCAACATGACCGGCTTTTTCATTGGTAAGAATCCTTGGTCAAGTCTTTGGGTGCTCATGCGTATTCTGCCAAATTCTCATGTACGCAGTAGAGAGAATCTTGAAAAACTACTCTTCAATCCTCTACAGTTGATTTCACTCTCAAGGAACTGAAGACATTAAGGTTAAAGAACCGTTACGGCGTCCGGGATCCACAGTATAATGGTTCGTATAGACTTCATCTCTTTTCATCCCTGAGTACATATTTCGCTTACCTCCCCGAACTATCCACTGATTGTAGTCATCTATAATTCTTGGGCCGTAGATAATGTACAACAGTACAAGCCTCATAAGTCTCCAGCAAGTTAAAGATACAAACTTGTTCAGAACAGGAAGCTAAGCTTGTGCCATTGTGGGTGAAGCTTTCTGAATGTCTGAAAAGCCACATTTATAAGTAAAAATTGCATTTTCATAGGAACCATGTGCACTTAGCATTCTATTTGTGATCCTAATTGAGAGCTATTACAAAATTTAGCATTAAACTTTCAGCAGGCTTGACTACACCTGCATAACCCATACTGCTTTTCTTGGCCTCCAGTGATTTTAGACTAGTTTCATCAGACTTATTGAGAGGTAAAAACTTGGCTCCTATGATTTCATCAAAGCACGACATGGGGTATGCAATTGTGGAACCATTTTCTGATTCACCTAAAAGGCTCTTAAAAATGATGAGGACATAGACAAATGAACCTTGCTGAAAATGACAAGTTGATGTTTGATTTGCTCCTTGGCTTAAATCTTAATCACACAGATCCATATTATTCCACTATATAAGGATCTTGGTGTAGAAAGATGATGGGAAACTTTTCAGCTTAGCATGATAGAGTAGAAGCAAATTCAATTAATTACATTTGCTCTGCATAAGAAACCAGCAACTATTGTTAAGTTTATAATGTAGAAAGCTGATTATATTCTCTTGATTTATCCCTCTTCAGGAATCTTTCCTATGATCACTTTTGAAGAGTTCATATCGATTGCACTGGACGCACCAAGAGTTGTCGGGATATATCCAGAGATGAAAAATCCAGTTTTTATTAACCAGAATGTAAGAAGGTTTTTGTTATTTTATAGCAAAAAATTATGGTTAAGCAGTAAGATTCACTGGTCTTACCGGGTTTCCGGCCTGTTGTAGGATTCCCTCCCCTAATTTTGATGCTGGAACCACTTTGTGATAGAAAATCCCCCTCTAAATTAAGTCAGGATGAGAACACTGGTTTGCATGGGTATTACATCAACATAAAACTTCCTAGGATGACTTTATTCAATGTGCTAACTGATATACATAGCTCTTTGACATGGAACTAAAATGACTGAGTCCATGTCACAAACATGCAATGATATGCGGTTTAGGATGTGTTTTATCACTTAAGCTTGGTAATTCGTGAGCTATATTCTTATAGGATACTCATGAATCCTCTACCTTTGGGCTGTGCCAACTATAGGTGAAATGGCCTTCTGGTAAAAAGTATGAAGACAAGTTTGTGGAGATGCTTCAGAAATATGGATACAAAGGTCAATATATGTCCAAAGACTGGTTGAAGCAACCTGTTTTCATACAGTCCTTTGCTTCAACTTCTCTTGTGTACATATCAAGTCTCACAGACCTGCCAAAAGTCTTCTTGATTGATGACGTCAATATTCGGACTGAAGACACTAATCAGGTTACTGCCCTAACTCTAAGGCTATCAATTACTTCTATTAAGTTCTTTTGAGGACATTCTTAAACCAGTTTGGTTCTAACCAAAGGACTGTGCATTAATTTGATGATATGCAGTCCTATGAGGAAATCACTTCTGATGCTTTTCTGGACTATATTAAGAATTATGTGGTGGGTATTGGACCTTGGAAGGACACAGTCGTTCCTGTGAGGAACAATTACTTGCAATTTCCTACTGATCTTGTTGCTAGAGCACATGCCCATAACCTACAGGTAACTTGTCTTCTAAGCAACAGATGGCATTACAGTTATTGCAGTCTAGTGCATGACAATAGATGCCTTCTTTTCTTTTCAGTTGAACATTTTATGATTAAGTGAATGCCTTCACTTACAAATTATCTCATGTTTTCAATATCATGGCCTTAGACAAGCAAGTCTTTGAAGTCTTAGGGTAGAGAAAATGGCAATTAGAGGCAACTTGCTAAATGTAAATGAGATGTTTAAGGGTGGCAGAAGCAGGCTTTCCCTTTAAACTAACTACTGCAATTGCTTAACTTTTGGACTTTGTACAGATCAGTGTTGGACAATGACAATAACAAGTGTTAGTATTCAACTGGAAACAACTTAATCACACTAATCAAGTGCTTGCTTCTTGCAGCTGTATGAGATATTGCCATTAGTAAAATATGCAGTCACCTGAAACTCAATGGCAATCTCATTCCACATATTGTAATGGATTTGGTAGAATGATCAACATTTCTTTTCCTGCAACAATCAGAGTAGCAAAATTACTTTCATGAACAAGAAACATACCATTTCGTTCTCCATGCTTTGACATCATCTTCATTGCGAAATTTCCTTAAAAGCTAATCAAGGTTATGTTTGAGTTCAGGTGCATCCTTACACTTACCGGAACGAGAATTCATTCTTGCACTATGACTTCCATCAAGATCCGTATGCAGAATACAATTACTGGATTAACAAGATGGGTGTAGATGGACTTTTTACAGACTTCCCAGGAAGCTTACATGAATTTCAAGAATGGACAGCACCTCTCTCTGGCAGTCATGTTGAGGAGAGTACATCCAAGTTGTTGCAACAACTAGCATCCTTGCTTTCTTCACACAAAAATGGATGAGGATTGATTTCTCATATCACCATGTTTATACCTACTTTCATGCCCCAACTTAAACTGAACGCCAGGAATAATAGATTGCAGTATTTAGGCCCTTGAATATATTAATATAGTTTCTCTTTTCCACTTCTTTCTGTTTTCTCATAGGAAAAAGGATTGTAAACGATGAACTATCTTCTAATTTTCCTTTTATGTTCATAGGAAGAAAATAAGGGAATCAATGGTCTCCTTTCTGCTCCTTGCTTGAATTTAACATTACAATAATGCTTGTAATCAGACCAGAAACTACAAAATCCCAAGTCAAATGCTTACAGTGCCTTCAAAAGCAATTGAAGAACCAAAAGTTGATCTTAGAGATGTAGGCAAACTTGGAGTTTAAAACATGATTCTTCCAAGGTAATATTGTTCTTCATAGACGTTGAATCAAGTCAAGCACAGTCTATAGCTCAATTAGGCCTAGCATAATCCACCATTGAATTCATCTGCAGAACCAATTACTTCGATAGCTGATTGTTCACAGCTTCCCCAACAGGTTAAGGTTACTTTTATTTGTCATTTTACAGACAATAGGCATATCTTGGACCCAAAAAAGAAAAAAAGAAAAGTATAGAGATCCACGTACTGGAAAGTTACATCAGAATTGACCAAAGATAGCAACAGCCAGAGAATTATAGTAACGAAAGTTAGCAGCATATAACAATTGGGTAAACTTTAGAAAGGAGAAGAAAAGCTGTATCAAGGCCTAAAACATATATTACAGATCATAGTTATCTACCAAAAGGGCAAGAACCATACCAAAAAACATTTAACTAGCCATCCTAATGGGAACCTTTTATCTTAGAAATCTCTTCAAGTAAATATCTAGATTCAGCAGCAAAATCAACAGGAGCAACAGCTTTAACTGTTATTCTTTGCCTCTTCTCATTATTGTATTCATTCTGAGAAACAGCAACCCGAAGAAGATAGTGATTCCAAGTGACCTGTTTCAGCTTCATTTGATATGGAGTCCCTTCTTCCTGAAACCCACAAAAGCAACTTGACTTAGAAACTAATTTCTATTGGTGTTTATCCTCATCCATTTAAGTTGAACAATTTATCCTATTTGGCATATTACCTATGATTTCAATATATCAAGTTCATCAGCAGAGCAACCAATGATCTGCTAAGCTTCTTGGTTAAAAGCAGAAACAAAACCTTCCCCCACCTGAATCTGATGTTCGGACTACTAAGATATCCCTATAAAGTAGAAAAAAAAGGATATTTTGCATCAAGCAAATTCCTGAAAGTACTTATATCTACTAAATTCATTTACTTCTAGCTTCCCACCTGAGGCTGCAATCTGCATCATTCTTCTGGCAACCTTCACACTAATATCCACCTTCAACTGCATCAGTCACTTTCCTGTTGCATGTCTTGCAAGATTGATACCACATAGTCTGATCAGGTTTGATGAAGCTTATATATGCCCTAACACTGAAGAATGAAGGCTGTACAAGACATGCAAAAGCCACTGTTCATAATTTTACTTGAAACAATCATAAAGTATTAATTTAAGAATCAGTGAGTATCACAATAATCTAGTCATCATAGTATAGTTAATATTTGAGTTTAAATAACAGAAAATCCCCATAACAATAATAGAAATAATATGATAGAAGAAAATATACAGAAATTACTACTTAGTAGCCTAGAACCAAATCTAGTTGAACCAAAGCATCAAATAAGTTAGATTTTGCTTAATGAACAGCATAAAATGATTGCATATGACACAATAAGCATCAACTAAGGATAACCTCATTGGTAAGACCTCCAATAGTTGACCACTTTCCTAAAGTAGCTCTTTTTCATATATGGGCAAGTGTTGATGTCGTCTAAGATAGGGGCAATTGAAAAATGCAATTGGTCAGCCTTCTTGTTGGAGAACAACCGCGATGATTGAGTCAAAAGCATCACATTCGACCATTAAAAACTTGCTAAAGTCAAGAAGAGCAAATACTAGGGTTGATTAACTGCAAGTTTTAGAGCTTCAAAAGTTTTCGAAGACTCCAAGTTCCAAGAAAAAGATTTTTTCTTCAACATGGCCTTTAAGGGAGCTGTGGTGATTTCGTAATTTCTAAAAAAATTTCCGTAATGGCCCAAAAATTCTTGTAAAGCATGACAGTACCTTGTTTCGGCCATTGAATTATGGCTGCAATTTTTGTGGGTTAGCTACACTCCTTGGGAGAAAATTAAATGCCCCAAATAGTTTGGGTCCACCCAAAACAAGCATTTAGATTGTTTTAGATATAAACAATGTTGTTTTAGCAATGTGAAGACAATTCAAAGTTGCTAAATGAGTTTTGTCCATGTATGCCTATAGATTACAATACAAAATTCCTCGTGTACTACTTGAATACATGATTGATGATATCTTGAAAAGTAGATGAGGCAATGGAAAGACACAAGGACGTGAACAAAAATTCGAAGTGGTCATGATGGGTGCAAAAAGTAGTCTTTTCCACATTCGCCCCTCTCATTCTAACTTGATGATACCTAAAATGCAGGTCCAATGAGGTAAAAACAAGCTACATGTAATTCTTTCAATAATTTATTAATCATTAGTATAAGAAATTTGTCCTTCATCATATGGAAATTTAATGCTTGGTAGTAAACACAAGATTTCCATGAATTACCAACCTTCTGCACCAAGAGAATAGGAGTAGAGAAAGGGGACTAAGTAGGCTGAATAATTCCTTGCTTGAGCAACTCATAGCGTTCCCTTTCTATTTCATTTTTATAGATATATGGGTAACAATGGGAGCAAACAACTATAAGGCCTACTCATAGAATGAAAATTGTACAATGGTCATAACTTTTGGATGGAGACGGGCCTTGTAGTGTGTTAAATATGAGTTGGAACTCGTTAAGGACCTTTAGAGTTCTATCTCCTAACCCAATTCTAAGGAAGAAGTGGATAAGGAAGCAATTGTGTTAGTGGAGGAATCGGTAATGACAATCAACTATGCTTCTTCATTCAACATTTAAATCTCAACTTCATATCAACAAATTTCCAAAATATAGGACGACCAAGCACTCTGAACCAAGTATTTCCCAAAACTGCACCATACCCAAAAAGAGGTAACATTTATAAATTCAAACAGAAAAATTAAGTCTCTAACCATATGGCCAACAAACAACATATGTCCGAGCAACATAACTTTTCTCCATTAGCCACCATAACCCACAATTTAGCCTTGGATTCCATGGGAATTTTTAGTTGTTCCACCAAAGCAACATCCACAAAAGTTGAGTGTTTCGAGAGTCAATTAAAAATAGTAAAGTCTTACCATTGAAAAATCCCTCCACTTGCCTAGTCTGAGATTTGGGCATTCCTACTATAGCATGAAATGATACTACTTGTTCTTTGTCCTCTTCTCCCAGCACCTATTCTTCATCAAGTACCTTCCAACTAAAAACAACTTTTTGCAATGATGTCCTCGTTTGTACCGCTCATCACAATTGAAACACAATTCCCTAGCACACTTCTCTTCCATGTCTGCTTGGTTCCCCCTTTTGACAACAAGAGTCCGCCAATTTCCCCTATGGCAATCTTCTATACAAATTAAGCCCTGGCTCAATCCTCTTGGTACATAGCTGTAAAGGCTTTCTAACTATTGTTGTAAGTTATGTTGTTCTCCCATAACTAGTGAGGCTAATACCAAACAGTTAGAAGCCCTAGATAGATTTTTGGTTATGGAACCTTGCAAAATAATATCATGTGGGCTTTTATTAAGGGCTTTTCTACTTTTACGACCTATTTTGGTCAGTTAAGAAGTAAGGGGTTATTAAAGAAAATCCTTCAATCTCTTAACAAAAGGAATTATGAAAATAGAATTCTGCTTGCTTTATTTCCACCTTTGAAAAGCTTTAATAAACTAATCTTGACAGCCCTAACACTTTCTAACATCTTCTAACAAAGGCTATCTTAATTGAAAAATAGAAATATTATTTAAATAAATTCAAAGTCAAAAATAAACTTATCTACTTTTCTATTGTGACCCTTTCCCAATGACTAAATCTCTTGTAGTTTGCTCAAAAGAGATTATCTGAACAGATTTCCTTTGTTCAGATGGACTGTTTGTTGTTGCTGACTTGCAACATAGCATGGGATGCTTTTGTTGGAAAACTTTGCAGACATTGACTAAACATGGGAACAAAAATTAATTACGTTCCTACATACTTCCATACGATCCATTATAAATGTTGAGCTCAAAACGGAACAGAACATAGACAAATACTTTAAGTTTCCAATCGTCTGAAAGCGACAAATCTGTCTATCCTTTTTTTTTGACCTGATACAAAAATAATGTCGAAAGAGAAATAAAAACATGAAAAACATAAACTAGATACAATTTAGGAATTGGAATTAAACAAGAATACGTCAAACGATTAACAGGCAACAGAGAAACAGAAATGTCAGGGCAATAAAACAAATGAATGGAACAATGTGGAATCAAAAAACAACAGAGCAATAGCATGATAAGGGTATCAGCCATAGATTTCCGAAATGACGAACCGAAAACCCAGAAATTCTTATGATTTTACCAACCTATCATAACATAATCAGGAAATCAAAGGTCAAATGATTATAAATAAATATAGAAAGGAACAGACCCACAAACCATAAAATCAACGGAGCTCTTTAGATGTTGTAGAAGCAAATCCAGACAGGATTCCAACTTGAAAAATATTCTAGCGAGAGACGTTGGAGGCGAGAGGAGAGAGAAAGAAAATATTGGGATCGAGAAGCATGCAGTTATGGCAATATCTGCCCAATATTGTGATGGAACTCGACTGTGTATGAGCAATTTCTATGAGATGTCTATTCTTGCATTCAACAGTCTCATTTTGTTGTGGAGTATAAGCATATGAGGTTTGATGAAGAATTCCTTGGGAAGACATGAATTGAGTGAAGGGAATGGACAAATATTCACAAGCATTATTACTTCTCAACACATGAATATTAGTGTTAAATTGTATCTTGGTCTTTGCATAGAAATATTTAAAAAATGGAAATAATTTTGAACGACCTTGCATTAAAAATAACCAAATGCAACGAGAATAATCGTCAATAAATGTAACAAAATATTGAAATCCCAAAATAGAAGAGACACGAGAAAGGACCACAAATGTCTGAATGAGCTAACTCAAAAGGGGATGTAGCCCGTTTATTGACACGCTTTGGAAATGAACTTTGAAAATGTTTTTTAAGCTAACAAGATTTACAATCTAAGGAAGATAAGGTTGGTAAACTAGGCACCATCTTTTGGAGTTTCAACAAACTAGGATGACCTAAACGATTATGAACTAGAATCGGAGATTTTGAAATAGTGTATGTTATAGGTGAAGGAGATATATTTAAATGATAAAGGCCCTGTGACTCATGCCTTATGCCAATCATTCGTCCCGTACTGCAACAACATAATTTTTATTAGAAGTGATAGAACAATTTAAAGATCGTGTAAGTTTACCGAAGAGATACAAGGTTAAAAGGGCAATTAGGAATATAAAGAACATGTTCTAAATGCAAGGATGGAAGTGGTTGTGCAGAATCTACAACTTTAACAATTGTTTGAGTCCCATTAGCTAAAGTTAAAGGAGGAAAAGATGTAGGGTTAGTAAAGTAAGAGAGTAAATGTGGGTTATCAAAGATATGGTTAGAAGCACCAGAATCAAGTACCCAAGGGAAAGACTTAGTAAGGCATGCTACGGAATTACCCGGATGAGCTATTGAAGCAACGACAGAGGAAGACTACTTATCTGCTTGATACTTGAGATGATCTTCATAATCAGTAGTAGTAAGAGTCAGAGTCAATGATGGCTAAGTAGAGTACTCCGATTGAAGGTCAGACTGATCAGTATGAACAACATTATCAGCTTGAGGGCGATCATGCAATTTATAACATTTATCCTTAGTATGTCCCCATTGATGACAATAATACGATCCCATTGCTCTACTCTGACTGAGAGGCCAAAGCGGAAGAATTAACTGAGGGAATTCCTATCATAATGCTAGGTGACGAAATATGCAATAAGCGAGCAAATACTTCATCCAGAGAAGCAACTGTAGGACTTGCCAAAATTTGTTCTCGTACTGAAGTAAGTTCAGGACTGATAGCAGTAAGAGTAAGAACCATAAAAAATTTATCTCGCTATGCAAGATTTGTTGTTGCAGACTTACCAGTAGGCAATAATAGGTTGAATCTTGTTTCCAGGGAGGCCATTCTATCAAGAAATTCAGACATGTTCATATCTTGTTGTTTGAGATTAACCAAGTTTGATACTACAGAATACAATCTCTGAATGTCGTTAGTATAAAATAATTTTACTTGACGCCATGTCTGAACACAAGTTCTGTATGCTTTATAAATAGGGCGGAGTTGAGGATCAGTTGTTTGTCATAACATACTACATAATAATGCATCAATTTGAGCCCAAGCAGATTTATTTGTTTCAATATCCTCAATCCTAGTAGTTAAGTAATCGGCTAGATCTTGACCCATACACCACAATTCAACAGAAGTAGCCCATGAGGTATAATTAGAACTACCTACGAGTTTATCTCTCATAATTGAGGGAAGAGAAGTAAAGGGAAAAGCACCTGATTGAGACCTGAAATTTGTAGGAACCATGAATGGAAAAACCTCTACACCAATTTTTCGGTGACTGTGTGGCTAAGTTTTTGGTGACTTGATGGTGAACAAAAGGAAAACTAAAGGAAACGACTAGTCGGCGTTGTCTGAACAGGTGAGTGGTGATGGTGAGATAAGATGCACGCTGGAGAGGGAGATCGGAAAACCGATCATTGAAGTAATGAGCAGTGTGTGGTGCAGCTACTGACGACACAATTCTGGGGTTCTGCTGGTGAGTGAGAGAGGAATAGACTGGTGATGTTAGATTTTTGATCTAACACTAGATTAATGGAGTCTGAATTTTGCTGGAAATTGATCGGAAAGTGTTGACAGATTAGGAATAGATATTGTTGACAGATTAGGATTCCTTATTCCTTGTATAATTAGGATTCCTTATTC
>JANZLF010000007.1:14228155-14239379 GCA_026546835.1 Erythroxylum foetidum | reverse complement strand
AACTCTCTTAGAGTTCATTTATGAAATATGATTGGATTTTGGCATGTGACTCTCAAAATTTTAAATTGTTTGATGTTCAAATTTTGTGGGCACGCCACCATTATAGGATGACGGGTTCCGTTTTGTCTTCGAATGTTTGAGCTCTAGAAACGGGGTCCAACAGTTGAACTTTCCCTATTTGGGAGAGAAATCTATTCTGCTAGGCATTGATCTTGCTTTTGCATCTTTCTACCATCTGCAAGCAATCTTGATACTTCAACTTCTTAAAAGATATAGGAATCCTCAAATTCTCAGTGTTAGTAACATCCCAAGAGAAATACATTCTACTTTTTTGGTTATTGACTTTCAAACCAAACAATTTACAAAACTCCATAAGTGATTTGTGTAATTTTTTTTAATATTTCAAATTTGCAACATAAAATATCATTAAGTCATTGACAAAAATAAGGTGAGTAAGATGTAATACCTGACATTTATGATGATATGAAAAGTATGGATTTCCCTTAATATTTGAGCTAATAATTTTGTTAAGAATTTCCATAAAAATGACCAAGAGATATGGTGATAGGGGATCACCTTATCTTATCCCATTTGAGCCTTTAAAGATCATAGTGGGGAACCATTAAGGAGTATGATATAACAGGGTGTTGAGATGCACTATTTGATCTAAGAAATGAATTTAGAGGGAATGTCAAACCACTCCAGAATGCTAGTGATGAAACTCCAGTTGATGCTATCAAATGCCTTAGAGAAATCAATTTTAATGACATAACCTTTGATCTTTTTTTTAGAGTTGTAATCCTTCGTTAGCTCTTAGACTAGTAGAATATTGTTTGAAATTGATCTACCGTGAATGAAGGCACCTTGTGAATGATGCACCAATGACTTAAGAGGTTCCTTAAGTTTGTTAACTAATAATTTTGCTATCTCCTTATACACTGTGTTACAACAAGACATAGATCTGAAAGCATTTAAAGAAATAGTATAAGGAACTATGGGGACTAGGCATATATGAGTTGCATTGAACTCCTTCAACATCTTCCCTGAATGAAGAAAATCTAGTACCACATCAATTAGTAGATTGCCAGTTATTTCAAAAGCATTGAGAGAAATATGTATTATAACCATCGAGTCCTGGTGCTTTCCTGGGATTAAGTGAATAGGGAATATCTTTAATCTCTTGGTTAGTGGTAGGTAGATGTGTTGAATCCATATTGGAGATTTGAGGAGGCCCAATAACATTCAACAAATCCTGTAAAGAGATCTTACTGGTTCTGTTTGAGGCTAGTAAATCCTTATAGAATTTGGTAAACATATCTCCAATCAGAGAAGGATTAGAAATCAATTTATCATTGCTGTAAAGTAATCATTGGATCTTATTAGAGTATCCCTAACTAGGATGGAGTTAAAAAAGTACCTTGTGTTAGAATCCCCCTCTTTTAACCACAAGTTCCTTGCCTTCTACATTAGCGTAAAATTGTGACTAGCCATTTCCTTGATGTACTCCTATAATTTCTTGTTTTCTTCAATTTGTAAATTCAGGGAGAAAGGTAAGAGGCCCTTCACACTTTTACTAAGATCTTCCCTGGCCTTTTGTAATCTTCTTTCGATTAGAAAAGAAGTTGATTTGAGAAAGAGTTTGGATTTTAAAACATGTAGTTTCTTATCATTTGAAATAATTTGTAGCTTTGAATATCATTATTCCAAGCATCATTGACCAACTTCGTGAAACCCTCCACGTCGGCAAGGAAGTTTAGAAATTTGAATAGAGCATTATTCTTTCAAAACATGAAGAGTTCTTTGACCTCCATGAAGGAGTGATCTATCCATAATAGAGGACCGCATAGGTTTGGAAAGAATCCTATCCATAATTGATTGGATAATACCCTATCAAGTTTTTTCCTAATCAAAGATCCACCTTTTTGCTTGTTACTCTAGATAAATAAGTTACCTTCAGATCAGTGACCTCCATTCTAGCCATTCCCCTTTCTAACTCACTGCCTAAATTAGAGAGATTAGCTCTGTCTCCTTGAGCTTCAGATGGAGTTAGAACATAATGGAAATCCCCAGCTAAAATCCAAAGGTTAACCATTGAATTGGTAATGGTACCAAGATCATCACATAATTTAGCTCTTTAAAACTCAAAATTGGAAGGATAGACGATTGTCACCTCAAAAAGAATCTATGAAAAAACAAACTTGCAAAGGAGATGACCATATTGATTTGTCACCTAAAAAAGAATCTATGAAAAAACAAACTTGGAAAGGAGATGAACATATTGATCTTAGATCATTTGTAGACTCATTTTAATATTCTCTTTGTTATAAAATATACTATTATACCATTGAAATGATGAAGATGATTAGAACCATACTCCCAATTTTTCCCAAGAAAGCTTATTGAACTCTAGAGCTTAAATGCCTTTATTCTGTCTCTAGCATCCCTACTAGGAAAGGTTGATTTGTCAAAATAATATCCGTTAGCTTGCCATTTATAGGCTCATTCATGCCCTTAATGTTCCAATAAATCATCTTAGTCAGTGGGAATCATTATTCTTGCCCCTTAGGCTTCCTCATCTTCCTACCTGATCTTCTTTGGATGGGGGAGTATTATCTACCAATTCTTTTGTTAGTTAGAGAGTATTGTCTATAGGAAGAGTTTCCTCCTCAAATTCTTGCCTAAAGATCTCATTAGAAACATTAGCAACATTATGTATAACTTTTGGATTTAAGTAATGTCCATTTTCCATAATATGAAAGTCGGGTTTCATCCAGCTTATCTGGCTCAACATTTAAAATTATTTCATCAGGAATTGGATCAGTAGCTTCCTCAAAATTTCCCCTGTAAATTTCCATATTCTTTTCCTCAATAGAGGTTTCCAACTATAAGTAACCTACACTTCAGTTTTAATTGTTCCCCATCCAAATCAAGTTATATAACATTCAATATTTCAAGTAGCTCCTCTTTCAAGTTAACCTTAATGCATATCCTAGCACAACAGATCTTTTCCATCTTAGTTTTAGCTGATTCAAATGCTGGGAGCCTTCTCATAAAGCTTGTAAAGAAGCTCAATCCAGATAAAGTCCAGTATTGTAGAGGGATATTATGGAAGTTAATCCACAAAGGAACATTCTCCACTCTGGGCCAACTTCCATAACCTTGTGTTAAAGATTCACCATATGAAAACTGAAAGAGGAAAGTGTCCTCTTCAGTCAGAAGGGTTATGATTAGTCCCTTACCACCCATCTAACCTTATCTAGGAAGTAACCCATCATTATGTTGCTCCAAAATTTGACACCATCCTAAAGAAGTTCCACAGGTGGAGTAACTATTCCTTTGCTGAAAGTAGAGGAGAAATGCTTAGGTTTAGCTTTTTGGGATTTAGCCACAACCAAATTGCTCCATGTTTTATTGGTTTTCATAGTCCTAGCTTCCTAAAATGTTAGAAACTGACCTCCTTTTAGGCTTAGGATTGAAGAGGAATCCCCAGAGGAGCCTCTCATAGAGGCCTCTATAACTACCCCCAAAATAGAAGCTTACCTAGTTTTGTAATGTCTCCTTGCTAAAAAAGGAAAGATTAAGTATTCACTAAAAGATTGCAACATATATCCATCCAATGCAATGCTTAGAAACTCTTTATCTAGTAAGCTTTTTATTAGATTTTGACCTATAAATATATTTCATGTATATATTAACAAACACTTAACATAATGCATTTTACAAAGTTTTTAATGTTCTAAAATAGTTTTTGAAATATTTAGAATAATAAAAGGGCTTAATTATTTAAAAAATCCTTAACTTATCTGAATTTTGTAACTATATCCCAAACTTTAATGTTGATCATACAATACTCAAAATTTTAATTTTCATAAAAATAACTTGCCATTAGACCTATGTTAATGATGCTAATGTGACAAGTTACTATATTTTTCTCATGGATGACAGTATGCTGTAATTTCTTTATAAGCAAATTATTTATTAAAAATTAAAAGGATTAATTAATAAATAAAACAACAAAAAACCTTACATTACCTTCTTCCCCCCTTCATCTATTCCTTTCAAAGCAGCACCCATTTAGCACCCAACTTTCTCCTATCTGACTTATTCCCATTTGACATCCATTTGTTCTCTTAAAAGATATTTATATTAATTTATTATTTTTCTTTTATCCCTTTATTTAAGTTGGAATTTACTATGTATTTTCACTTGATTCTTTAATTTGATCTTTCTTTCATATTTCATTACTATTCAAAAGCTTTAAGTTTTAAACTTTGCTTCTTTACCATACTCCTTATTTATAGCTATAGTTATTAGCAGAAAATTCAAATGTTTTCTTACCTCTGCTTTTGTTCTCTTTTTTCAACTCACATCAAGTTGTCCAAATAAAAAAACTTCGTCATTGAATAATGGCGAAATCTTTTTGCCTTCTTTACAATTTTTTTATATTATTCCTAACATTTTTATGGACTTGAGTTACCTTTGTGAAGTTTCATATCAAATTATAAATTTAGGTCAATAACATTTTTTTGAATTTGTAGCAAGTAGTACCTTTGCAAAAATTTTAGCTTGATTTCATCTTATGTTTCTTTATATACATAAATATATCTTATTCTTGTAGGAATAAGATAAATTGAGATTTCTCTGCTCAATATTGAGTTTTGGGGCTCTATTTGGTCTAGGTAATGTAATTAAAGAGTTGCAATAACAACCTAGAATAATATGTCTTGAGTTCCAATAGATTGTGAATTTTTTGTCGGTTGCTATTCAAACCAGGTGTGGGGTCCAACATCGTCCTTCTCTAGCTTCCTATAGAATGTCAATAGTTATGTTGTTAAATAATTTGATGCATATTACTTGAAATTAAAGGTGAATATTCATTAATGACCCTTTTCTCAATTCTTATGATAAAGAATATGAAATCTGACCTTCTATATCCTGATTATATAGGTCTTTTGAATAACTACCAACATTGGATGAAGGGATTTGATTTTTCAGTGGCCTTCCTCTTTTTCATTGCATTACACATGTACACTTTATAATGAATAATTTAACATTTAAACCATATTTGAAATGAAGGAAAATAAAATGAGTTTACAATCACTTTAATAATTTTAGGTTGCCTTGAAAGTTAATCCTTACTTTTGCATTATCTTTTATTATGACTAACTTTATATTAATTTTGACATCTTATAACTACTCTATCTTGCTTAATTTGTTTGAATTTTTTGTTTCTCCTCTTTTATTTTGGGTCTTTTAGACATCTATTTGATTAAAGGAAGTAATACGGACTTTAAGTTTTCAATCTTTGGCCAAAATCTCGAACATTCAATGAGTTTCATAGTATAGTGATAACTATAACATTTATGCTTATAGTATCAAATTACATAAGTACCGATATCCTTCCTTTAATATAATGTATAAGTCATTGCATGCTTACATGAGATTTTTGTTAAATCCTAAAGTCTACAATAGCAAGTTTGTGCCTGTAATTCAACAATGAAATTTTCTACAAAATGTGTGACTTTAAATTTCAAATTTTCATTAATCTTGATGATACATTTCCTTATTTCCATTATGTAACCTGTATCTTCTTCATTGCTCTTGGGCATATATCATCAGTGAGTTTGAACAAAATATCCCTTTAATGTGAGTCACTAAAGCAACTTAGATATCCTCTAGCTCATTGACCAAGCTTTTTATATCATATTCACAAATGAATCCATTAAATGGATCTAATATGCTGTTGAAAATTATTTCATACTTTGATCTTATGCTCATAAATTCCTTGAAAAAAATCTTAGGTTTCCTTGAAATTATTGTAAGCCTTCTTTAATATAATCTTCATTGCTCCATTATCTTATTAAATTCCACTTCTATTGTGCCACTTATTGCTTATGAAAAGAACTCCTATATCTATGGCCTTTATGAAGACTATACCAATATGTATAGACATGTTGGGAAGATTTTTTATGTTTAACTTATAGTGATAGATTATTTAATACATCTATTAAACCCTAATAACCAATAAAAAAAGTAATGTAAGTAGAACAATTTAAAGCATACTAAGAATTGAACATTACATGTACGAATACTTAGAGTTTATCTTTTGTTGATCGCTTACAAAAGTTCATGCATTCCCACTTATGTTTAGATCTTCAATAATAATATTCAAAAACCAATGCCAAGATTGGTAATTCTTTCCCTTAACTATAACCTAAGATATAAGGAAAATTTAATAATTTAAATTATGACCAACTGCTACTAAAAGAGTATCTTCAAGGAATGTCTTCAACAAACATCCATCTAATCTATTTATTTTCTTATAACCATTAAGAAAAAAACATAATTCAATGTACAAAATCCCATATAAATCCTCTTAAACACTGGTTGTTCATACTTTCATTACATTCAACTTGAATAATGAATTGTCCATTTTTATCAATTTATCTTAACTCTTTTCAATAAGACTATAATTTGCATAAAGACCTTCCATAGATTCTTGTAGTATCATAAAAGCTTCCCATTTAGCCTTATAACATTGAAATTTAGTCACCTTTAATGTATAATTTCGCTAAAGATCATCCATCATCTCACTAATTAGCCAATTCGGGTTCCTCCAAAATTTGTGTAAAATATCCATTTCCTGCTAACTTGCTTGTTTCTTTACACTTTCCTGCAACTATGCTTATTTTCTAATATCTTAATAGCAAATTTTTTCCCATTTCTAATCGAGCTAGCATATATATTAAATGGACATTGTGGCTTACAAATAAATTTCATTCTCACATTATATCTCACCATTTAAAATTCATGACTATTTATAATTGCATAATTTCTAGTTGTTTCCGTGAATTGCATCTCATCCTTAAACTTTATGCCAATTTCAAACTAAAATTCATTCATATTCACTTTTGGATTAAACACAATGTTTTTCTTCATTTTGACATATGCCTCGCACCATTTATTATCATTATAGACTAGTGATTAAAAGCATCATTATGATCATATTCACTACACTAACCATGTGAATTCCCTTATTGTCTTTGTTAATTTTTTGAATAGGCAACCTCTTCATTGCAATATTTTCCATTTCTTCTAACCACGTCAACAATATTGTCATATTTACACCCACTACGTACCTTCTTGGTGTATTTCTTCTCATGTACTCTCATAGTAACATATTCTTCATCTTCAATTATACATATCTCATCTTCAACTGAATCATTTCCAAATTCTTTTATTTGTATAATTTTATAATATTCATTGTCTTAATTCATATGAACTTAGAACAACCTAACTTTATTTATACTTATATTCTATTTTATACTAGTTTCCCAATTATTTCCAATATCATAATCAAATTCTTCATCATCTATTATAGGATTCTAATAACCATGCTCGTAATAGACTTCAACATTGATGTAGTTCAATTCTTACATGCATTTGTGCATTGCCAATATTTCCTTATCATTGTGTAAGCTTAAATCTTTTAAACATCTCATCAACTCTTCAGAAAATTTCTAAAACATAGATACTACAATATGTCCTTTAATCTTTGACACTCCTTTTAAAACTAGCATACTAAGTTCATCAAAACCTATATCCTTCTTTCTTTTGATTTTACCCTCAACATAGCTATTTTTTTTCATTTCTTTCCAACACACCACCATAATGAAATTTAAAATTTACCAACATTTGTATTAAAAATAACTGTAGCATTAGTTTTTAATATAACATATTAAAGTGGTGATAACTACATCATCTTTTTTTATAATGGTATAAATTTGTAAAGGAATTATATCTATAAGGAATCATGATTCAAATAACCCGCAACTCCTAAAGAAAAAATAAAATGAGAAAGGTTATGCAAGTGTAAATATGAATAAGCCAACACCAAAAGAATAATATATGTAAAAGTTGTGCATCTGTTAACTTCCAAATTAAGATGTCTTAATTGATAAGTTGATCCACAATGACAGTGAAATGTGAAAATTTCAAAAATGAGAATAAAAAATTTACATGGATAATTTGAAACAAATCTCTCACAAAGTTATAGCAGAGTAAGACGCTAAATCCCTTGACAAAGTTGGATACTTTAGAGGAGCATATGTGGTAGAGAAACAAATGCAGGAGGATCAAATGTTAGAGAAGAAAAAGATGGGTTCAAAATGTTGGATGCAAGAGAGGAACAAATAAGGATGGCAAGTTGCCAAATGGGTGCCGCATTGCAAGGAATAAATAACAGAGGGAAGAAGGTATAGTAAAGTTTTTAAGTTGTTTTGTTTTTAATTAACCCTTTTAATTTTTAATAAATAAATAAATTATGTGAAAATTATATTATTTGATGTAATTTACCATTAATGGGTGTATAATGATGAATTATTTTTGCCAGAATTAAAATTTAGATATTTTGTTATCATTTTCTATAAGTTAGACTTAGAACATGTTTGCAAAATTTAGTAAAATTCAGAATTCTATATATATATATCTTTTAAAATAAGTAAAATCATATTAAGTGATTCATTCTTTTATCCTAATTTTAATTTAGCATAATTTATGTAATTACATTTTTTCTTATTATCATTATTGTTTGTTAAACAAGTAAAAGAGTTTCATTTTTTAAGAGGCACATTCTATAGTTATACTATCTTGGTTTATACCTAGTTGCTAGGTTAACCTAAATATAATTTTTTTTAGAATTTAAAAATTCATTAAAGAATAGAGAAAATTACATTAGGAGAGGGTTTCTCCCACGTGAGATAGACTCGCTTGGTACATTGAATTAAGCAAAACGGTGAAATTTAGAAACAATGTTAAAGGGCAAAGTTGTTTAACATTTAGGGTATAACGATCTACGACTTCTCAAATCTCCAACTATTAATCAATTTGAGAGGATGAGAGTCAACGCTCTGATAGCAATGCTAGCGGTGGTTCTAAGGAGTTTCTCCTACTCAATTCTTTACACAAGTAAGAGCTCAACTCAAGTAGCGAACTCAACCTCAGAAGACTTTAGTGTAAGTTTTTATGATTTACCTAACCATACAAATTATTATGTGTGGTCCATTTCAATGCTTTAACCCTACCCACACACATGGTGTTGCCAATCTACCCAACCCTTTGTCTTTGTGATGGCCAGAGACTGAGTATGTTTAGTTGGTTTAAAAACGTTAGTTTTGGTTTGGTCCTTATCTTCACCCAAGCATCTGTTGATACCATCGATTTTGTTGAGGAAGAGGATAGAAGCTCCAAACTTCACAAAGACATCCAGATCTGAAGGAAATGGTTGGAGGTATTTTTCATGGGCTTCCGTTGCTGTACATATATATATGGTTTTATATGCATGTATCTTTACGTTCCAGTCGTTGTATAAGATGCATGCATGCTGTGGTTTATATTTCATTTGGTATCAGAGCATCTACTGCCTCTGTCTTGCCTTATAAATCGATCACAATTTGTCTCTGTTTTCCTCTGTTTTGATTGCGTTGCTGTCGTATATATATGTTTGAGGTTGTTGAAGTTTTTCAACGTTTTGTACCTTCTGGAGACGTTAGAGTCATGTTTTTCATCATCCATGGAGCATGCGACGTTGTCTGGACCGTGAAGGAGGAGGAGGGCAACGACCATACGTGAAGCTTCGGATGTTGTCATTCGGGAAGCATTGCATGGTCGGGTTTTTGGCAATTCGTGCAGTTTACGACGCCCACGTCGTCCCAACGCCAGCCTCCATGAGAACTCCGGTGTCCTCTGCTAGTCTAGAGCATCGGGGCTTCGACTGGTTCCAGCCAGGTCACGCCCGATCCGACTGGAGGTTGAAGAAGACACAATTTTTCGTTTTTTCTTTTTTTAAAATAAACTTATTAATATTAATTTTGTTTTAATATTAGTAATAAATTGGGTTAATTCAAACCTAACCTATTATGTTATGATTTTAACTATGAAATCATTTTTGGGCCTTAATATTTTATGAAAATATTAAGTTTTAATTATGTATGTCTTATCATTAGAATTTAAGTTTATGATATGCATATGATAATTGTTTAATTTTGCGCAAATTACACGTGATTAATTGAACATTTTATGTGTATAAATTCATGATTATTATATATGCAAAAACCTAGATTAAATATTTTGTGCATTATTATTTGATTTATTTGCATTTTTATGTCTTGATGCAAATATTTAGGCTTTAATTTAAAGCTTAAAATAATGTTAGTGATTATATGATTTTAATTAATTGGGAGCAGCCACAGCATCTCAAATTAATTATAATTATATATTTAGCTTTAAGATCACATTAATACATAAATTGTAATTAATCGTACGTGATATAATAAAATCTACCCACATGAATTTTATTATATTTGTATGATTAATATAGAAAAGCAACACTGACATGATAGGATATGAATTTGTAACTTTTATCTTATTCCATACAGACTGTACAAAGGGTTTTAAATACAGAGAGCAGTACGTTACGTAACAAGAATTTGTTATGGCTGTATAAAAGTTGTTACAGGTAAGCAGTGATTAGTTACAGTGAAAGGGACATAAGAGACAATTAGTCCTTAATACGCCCCTGCAAGAGCATGTCTCCATCGAGGACATGCATCTTGAGTCTAAGCATGGCGTGTCGACGAGAAGGCAGAGGCTTGGTGAGAGCATCGACTATCTGATCATGAGTCGAGATGTGAGTTACGGTTAATTTGCCGGCTTAAACAAGTTGTCACACAAAATGATAGTCGAAGGCAATATGCTTCATTCGAGTGTGAAAAACTAGGTTTTTGCATAAGTACGTCGCCCCAAGATTGTCACAGAAGAGAACCGGTAATCCTTTAAAAGGAAGATGGAGTTCAGATAATAGGTTTTGCAACCATTGAAGCTCAGCCATTGTTGCTGCAAGGGAGCGGTACTTTGCTTCAGTGGAGGAACTCGCAACTGTGCGTTGTCGTTTAGAGTCTCAAGAGACAGGATTACCGCTAAAGTATACAAGGTAGGCGGAAGTAGAAGTTCTGTCGTCACTATTGCCAACCTAGTCGGCATCGCTGTATGCGTGAAGAGGAGATGGAAGTGAAGTGAATCACACGTTAATACAATACTTAGAAAACGATATAAGAATGCACGAGAAGGGGGGTTGAATTGTGTATTCCCCTTTTTGAAAAATTCTTTCAAAAGTGTTTGTTAGAAATAAAATTCTTTTACAGAACTTCCGATAGATTCTAATTAA
>JANZLF010000007.1:14158489-14192075 GCA_026546835.1 Erythroxylum foetidum | reverse complement strand
CAATAATATATTTTATTTTTACTTATTCTTATAAGTTTTACTTCTTATTTATTATATACCGGTTTTATAGCGGTTCATTACCGGTTGAACCTCTAAACCTTAAACCTTTTATTCGACCGGTTTAATATCCGGTCCGGTTTTTAAAACATTGGGTTAAATAATACGCAGTCTTACCCTTATATAATAGAGAAATAGTTTTCAGTAGATCCACGTATAAATGAGACATATAAAATAATGATGCATGGCAAATATCTTATTAAATAAATAAATTATTTATAAAAATATAAAAAAAGATTACGTACATTATGATCCTTTCCAAACTCCCTCGTACCGAGAAGTCTGATGTATTGAGTACATTAACATACTCGCCAGCATAGTTGAACAAGGCTTTTCCATCGTAAGTGACTAACTCATGTCAAGGCTTGATGAAAGCACGAAGAAGATGACAGAAAACAGCAATGTGAATTAAAAAACAACTGCATGATCTCTGAATAAAAGAGCATGGATCTTAAAAATGTGATTCAGGTCAGGTGCTTTTTTACTTTATTGTCAGAAATAAGTTCAAACGTTTCAGAACCTTAAAAGTTCAAAAGAATAAAAGATGGCATTTTTAGTTAGTTGCAGCTATCCAATTGCGTTTGTCCTTTCTCGTTGGAATTACAAGTCAAAAGTCAAAAAGCCGTGAAGCGATGAGCTTTGAATGCTTTGAAGTGGAGGTTGAAAATTTGCTACCGCCAGTCCGCACTAGTCCTTGCTCGGCTGAGGATTTAGGAAGAGTGAACCTAGGAAAGAACCCATTTCCGTTGTTGTTGCAAGGATCATTTTCCTTCATTTCCCAGTTTTGTTCTTAGCTTATAAGCTTAAAGCCTCATGAATTTCTTCATTTTCCTTATCTTTTAGTTTTCTTTCACCTTCTCCAAGCGAATACTTGCTTCGAAAAAGAAAATCTTTCTGATTTTCGATGTTGGTTCCTGTGGTTAGATTTATACTTAGCGAGGGTCTTTATCAGATTTTGTAGGTTCTTTGATCATACCTGCTCGTGTACTGGCACGACTTTCATGCAACAAAGAAGAAGATGATTATGTGCTTTCCTTGTCTGGATTGAGTTTGAAATTCAACTGCAGCACTTCTTCAGGTACCGTCTCAGATACCAGCCAGTGATTTTGGAATTTGATTGACTTTAGTTGCTGTAACCAAGCCAGTTTCCTTTATCGTCCTTTCTAATTTTTCAATTTAGTCACTATTTTTCCTAGTCTCTGCCGTCATATCATGTCTAAGATTCTGGGTTAATTCGACATAAAAGAAGAATTTTCTACTCTTACAAGTTCCTAGAGCTTTGATGAAGTTCATTGTCCCAAAGCCTATCCATTGACTGAAAAGTTCCCGTTCATCAATTCTTTATTCGGTGCCAAATAGAATTTTTTGTGTCCCAATTTATCAGTTAACTACTTGCAAGAGCGTGCATTTCTCCATCTTCAAGCACATGATATAGGTGTTTAGTTCACTTGAAAGAAGTTGTGCTTGGGGTGTTACAGTCACTTCAGGTACTGTCAATCTAATATGGCCAACTGTGAAGAAGAAGAACATATTTTTGCTGCGGCACAACATATACTGAAGGCATTGTGGGCGAATAAGCACCTAGGTGATGATGCCAAGAGAACCATTGCAGAGCTTGAGTGTCATTTATCTGCAGTATTTCCAACAATTGAAAGAGATGAAGCGGTGCATGCTGAGGTTGAGGAACGTCTGAAATCTTCAGAGAGGAAGGTTATGCAGTGGAAAGCAAATCCATCTTCGATATGGGATTCTGGTCCCACCAAACCCTGTGAATACCTACAGGCCGTTAATGAAATTCAGTCAGTTATGGAAATTTTAGGAGGCTTGTCCATGAACAATATTAGTAAACGGAGGGAACTTACCCGCCGAGCACAGTGTGCTCTGCAGATTGCAATGTCGAGACTCGAGGAAGAGTTATACCACATTATTGTTCAGCATAAGCAATCTTTTGAGCCACAGTACATGTCCTTTCGTTCGCATATGGTGGATGCAGCTTCTAATGAATCATTTGCTTCAGTGGAGGATGAAATAGTTGATAAAGCATCTTCAGATGTGACTGCAACAGAACTTGTTCAACATACTATTGATTTGGTTGATCCTCAGGTAATTCCTGACATCAAGGCCATTGCTTGTGCTATGTTTGCTTCTAATTATGAAAAGGAATTTCGTGAGACATTTATTGGCATCAGGAAGCAAGCATTAGATGAATACTTGTCCAGTCTCAAGTTTGAGAAAGTTAGCATTGAAGATTTGATGAAATTGGACTGGGAAAACTTGAACAGCCAGATTAAAATATGGTTGCAGGCTGTGGAGACTTTTGTTCGTTTGTATCTTGCAAGCGAGAAAAGATTCTGTGGCCAAATATTGGGTGAATTCGGTTCTGTGAGCTCGTTTTGCTTTGCTGAGATTTCAGAAGCTTCAATCCTATGTCTCTTGAATTTTGGGGAGGCTGTAGCAATGGGGCCTCATAGGCCGGAAAAGTTGTTTCGCTTGCTCGACATGTATGAGGTTGTTTTGGATATTCTTCCGGACATAGATGAATTATATTCAGAGGAGACAGGCTTTTTCATTAGGATTGAATTACATGGCCTTTCAATGAGTTTAAGGGATTCTGCAATGGTGACACTTACGGAGTTTGAGGATCTCATTTTATCTGATGCATCTATTCAGTGTTTCCCTCAGGGTGGAATTCATCACCTGACAAGGTATGTTATGAATTACATCAATACCCTAACTGTTTATGGTGGTATTCTCGATTTTATTCTCAAGGACCAACCTGTAGATGGCCAAAGCGCAAGTCCTGAGATTGATAGTGGACAGAATGCAAATGATGTTTCTTCTTCAATACTCTCTCCATTGGCTCATCGCCTCCGGTCACTTATATCTGCCCTTGAATCCAACCTTACTGAAAAATCTAAACTCTACAAAGATGGTTCCCTGGGGCATATTTTCTTAGTGAACAACATCCACTACATGGTCCAAAAGGTTAAAGACTCTGAACTAAGGCTTCTTTTTGGAGATGAATGGATTAGGAAGCACAATGGTAAGTTTATGAAGCATGCTATGAGCTATGAGAGAGCCACTTGGAGCTCAATTATTTCTATCCTTAAAGATGATGGGAAGGCAAATGCTAAAGAGAAGTGCAAGAGATTCTGTAATGCTTTTGAGGAAGTGTACAAGAGCCAGACTCAGTGGCATATTCCCAATCCTCAGCTTCGAGAGGACCTGCAAATTTCAACTTCCCAGAACCTAGTCCATGCCTATCGAACGTTTCTTGGAAATAGCAGGGATATTGGTGACAAGTATATTAAGTACACTCCTGATGATCTTGGAAAAATGATTTTGGATCTTTTCGTAGGATCCCCAAGATCACTGAGCAATTCACGAAGAAGATGAAGTCTTACAGGTTTCAATTTTCTGCTCTCTGCTTTTATAGTTTCTGTTCCTTGGTCCATTGCTTCTTCAAGTGTTGTTAGTGTACTACTCTATGTCGTATGCAAATTTCTTCATGAACCTCAAATTTATCTCTACCAAATAGTTTTGGCCAGAATCTATTGTACATGGTGCACGTTCTTATGTATGGAAAGGCCTGGCTGCACTGGGAGCATAAAAGTTTAAGTTCTATCTTAGATTTCATCAGGCCAGTTGAGGCATGCATTTGTTGATACACCAGAATCTCTTATGCAAATTGAGTTTTATTATATTGTTTTTGACTCAATCCAACGAGTCGAGGATGATAATTTTTGCTTGGAAAAGTAAACAAGAGTAGGTAACTAAGTCGATTTTACAGCAAGATGCATATACAAACACAGTTATCTAAACATTTCTCTGCTACATGTATGTTCATTTGAAGTAGAATTAAAAGAAAACTTGGACAAGTTTCAGTTACATAATCGCAGGGTGCATAGGACCTTCCAACTTGAAACATAGTAGAATAGTCAACTCTTTTTCATCACATTGTGCAATTGACCATAATAGTCAACTCTAACTACTTATGCCCTCATTAAGTGAAGTTGGTGGTGAGTTGGCTAATAAATGCTACAGAAAGTGGTTTGAGCACATTTTCTGTGGCTAGTTCAAAAATTCAGTGGCTACCTTTTCTCCAAGATTTCAACACGTTGAAGACAAGGGTAGTGCTGTGGGGCTGAGTTTTAAGATTGCAGGCGAGCTGGATCCATGCCTGTGGCCATACCGGTGGATTCATGATCATGCTTTCCTGGTAAACTTGAAATGGGTATCACAAGTTTTACTGTTAACTTCTGAAGACATTGCAAAGAAAGAAAACCTAGTAACAAGAATAGTCACCTAGACTCATCTGTAGATTCATACAGGTGTGGCATTTTTATGCGGGCTCGGCTTAACTAGGTCTTGTTTGGCTCAAAGTTAACAAATTTGACTCGAGTTAGATTGAATATTGGACTTCCGACTGGACTCATAATCTAACTCAAAACTCAAATGGCGTGCCCAACAAAGCCATGACATTCCAAATGCAAGAGGGACTACTCTGCTCTGCTCCTTCTATACTTGTTCACTCTGCCCTGCTCGCAGCCACCTCAAAGTTATCGGATTCGGTATAAGATTGAGTTTTGGAACAAAAATTTACTGGTACTAGTTAGTATTGAGTACTATTTTGGGTAATTTTTTAAATTTATAAATTAGGCCCTAAAATTTTTAAAATTTACAAGATAATCCATTAGTATATTGTACAGTTGTACTGTATATTTTATTACTTTATTGTTTATATTAACCATGTTTTCAAAAATCTTAATAATAAATAATAATGAGTTAAAAGACCATTAATATGAAATAACAATAATTTTTAAATATTTCACATATAAATAATAACCATAATTAATATAAACAAAGACAATCATCATCGTATAATTATAAAATTAAAAATAATACAAAGTATTAAAAATATTACAATAATTTAATTTCATCATTTTAATAAATAATATTACATCAAAAGATTCAAAACATCAAATAAAAATAACAATAAATATCGTTAAACAATTTACAAATAGAGTTTATGACGAAGAAACAATCAAGTAGAAGTCAAACCTGAAACAAAAACATTACAGTTACATTACATATATATAATTTAACATAAACATCAAATACAATTAAAATTAAAAGAATAGGAAAAATAAAAACCTGGAATTCAATCGTCAATAGGAGGAAACTCGCTAGAACTGCATTGACCCTAGTGATCATTTGGTACAAAATCCTCATCATTGAGAGGAACTTCATCATTATCATTCAAATTTAATGCACCAAATGACATGTCAATACTTTCTCATCCAAGATTATCTTCTAAATCTAAATCATTCACATCAACCAAATTGAGTTCTTCAAAAATCTAATTTGTCAAAACATCAATATTATCAATGACAATTAGATCATTTGAACTACTTGTGCTATTAAGACTCTTAGTAAACAGTTAAATTTAATTATTAGAAAATTTTAAGAAATTATATCGAAATTAATAATGATAATAATAAAAATAACATATCTTTTCTGAAGCTTTAAATTGATCAAGTCATTTAACATCTTATGCTCCAATCTATTCATTTTCTTTGAATGGATAAATTCAAATGTGCTTCAGTTTCGTTTACATCCAGTTGCACTCATACATTGACAGAAAATCCGAATTACAAACCTTTTCAATTTTGGAACATTATTTTCGAATTGATCCTATCAAGAAACTGCAAGTTATAAGATAACAAAAGTAGTGTTATAAACTGTAATTCCTAAGTTATGAATATTTCGCAGACTTTCAAAAATTATTTTTCCAACAAGCAAAGTAAAATCTCACGAAAGCTAAATAACAAAGACACTGACGTTTGGTAACGCAGTTCGGCACACTTTGCCTACGTCTGCGGGGCCCTCACCCAGATTGATTACTTTCACTGTAGTTCACAAAAATTACACAAGATTGATCTAACCTCGTACTACTCAATCTATGTAACTAACCTACAACCTAACTACCCGTGAAAGATTTTCACGCCCGATAACACGACCGACTCGTGTTAACCTCGTTAGAGGATTTTCCTAACTATTTCTACTCAAACGAAAAAAAAATAAAACAAGAAAAACAACAATTTCTATATCTGAAATTCTTCACCGAAATAGCCAAGTTGCTAGACTGCTTGATGGAGATAAAAGTATTGAAACAGAGCAGCTCCACACAAGACCCACGCAATCAGCTCAAAACAGAAAATAAAAGCAGAAACAGAGCACCAGCCAAAAGTCACTCAAGAAATCAAAATTCTGCTATATGTTCAAAAGCCCATCTGCGCAGCCACCAACACTCTACTACTTCTGTTTTACGTAAACTGCACAATCTCAATCACCCACGCACTGTAGCTAGGTTTTTTTTCTTCCAAAAAATCCTTTTCAAACAAGAACAATATCTAATCAGCTATCAACACCGAAAATTATGCTTATTAAGAATATATTTTCAATTCAAATCCCAAGCACCATCCAATTCCAAAACAAGATCAATCTGCTATACACAATCTCCAACAAAAGCACATCTTCCAGAATTAGGAGATATACATATATATTAGAAGATTTCAAAGAATCCACTAAATATTTCATCCTTATCACGTGTATCTCATAGATTCCTTTTTAAAATCAAATAAGGAGGCAATAACTACATAGACTTCTAATAAAAGAGAAACTCTATCTTTTATATGTCCAATTTAAAAAATGCCAAAACCAAATAAAGAATATATAAAATATATTCTAACATAAACAAAATAAAGTGATAATTAATTTTCAACAAATAAGAAATAGGATATAAGTAATACCTAGAGAGAGTTTTCCTCTTTGTCGAATAGCAATCGGCATTTCAAAATCCCTATAAGACAACTTGTAAAGCTCCATTTGTGAGCTTAAAAGATTTTGCATTGCGTCATGAGGAACAATTGTTATAATTGTGAAAAACATTCCTCCACTAACTTCAGTTTGCTTTGCAAGATCCAGTCTAAAATATATACTAGGATTAAAAAATGCCTCAGCTGCAAACAATGGAGAAGAAAGTTGTCTTTCCCTTCTTTTATTAATGATTGAGAGATATGGTACGTATAAAGAACGCCTATTTTTTATATTGGCTTTGATTACTTCCGTTGCTCTCTTCATAACATAAAAAATATAACCCATTGTTGGCTTTTCTTTACTATCGGCCTACCGAAGCACCCTCACCAAAGGCTCACAAACTCGGATAACAAATTGACATTCTGATCAAAATTCTCTATCTTTCAATATAATATTACAAAACTCCATTCCAGCATTAGATCTAGCATACTGAGACGCAACATACTTATCACTTGTAAATATTTGTCTTAACTCTTTCTTCATAGAAACAAAAGACTGAAGTGATAAAAAATTTGTTACAAATCTTATCACAACAGGGCGACACAAATTTCTACCATTGGAAAATTCCCTTCTCACCAAATTTAAAACCCGTGCACGATTATAAATGAATTTGGTCACCTTTTTAGCCTTCTGCATAGTCTCATCAACAACAGGAAAACACCTAGGATCTCTTATATTGTCCAGCATTAAGTCAATGCAATGTTCAACACAAGGAGTTCAAAAAAGTGAATTATAGGTAATCTGCAACTTTTTCCCTATCGCTTTATAAATGGAATCATTGTCAGTAATAAACTGAACAATGTGTTCTGACCCTACTTCATTCACAACTTCATCAAATATTCCAAACAAAGTATTAGCATTTCTAATAAGGCCAGATACATCAATAGATTTCAAAAACATAGAGCCATTTGAAGAATAAACCAAAAATTTATAACAGACTTTTGTCTTCTATTTGTCTAACCATCACATATAACTGGAACATCTATAAGTATCCCAACTAACTCTTCTTTTAGCCAAATAAGTTCTAATTTCAGAAATAACTCAACTCAAAAGTTTACCTCTTAAGTCATCAATCGATGATCCTTTGTATCCTAGACCATAAGAGGCTATTGCATCTATCATAGGTTGATAATAATAAGACTGAGAAGCATTGAATGACGAACCTGTATCGTGCCACCATCTAGTTACTACCATATCGACGTTTTGAGTCGCATTTCTTGATTGCATTGCACTACGAATTGGAGGTTGGGCTCTATGAGTTGCTCGTGGTGCAAAGAAACTAGTCGCCTGCCTTATTCTCTTCCTCACATTAGATTCTTCATGATTTTGAGATGGAACACTACCAGTACCAGTACCAGTACCACTACCACTTCCACTTTCAACATTTTCATAATCACTACATAAACCAAAAAACAAACTTCCACTACCAATTTCAAAATTGAATCTTTTCCTTCTATCTTTCTTAAATTGATGTTCACCAAGTAATGTTTTCATCTGCCACTTTACATAATGACTTACTTTTTTATATGCTTCCACATCTCCTTTAACCCTAGTTAATTGCTTTTTCAATCAGGTGATTCCTCCACCTTTCAAATGTTTGTTATGAAACAAGCAAATTGTATGATTCTTTTGACCAAAATCTATACCAGCGTGAGCCCAAGCTGAATCACTGTATCTTTCTGAAGTAGGTTGATCGGAAGTTTTTAAATTTTCTTCCATTTATCTATACACAAAAACAAATAACACATAATTTCAGTACACAATGACAATAAGCATATCCATCTTATATAATATAACACATTCTGTATAAATCAAAAGCTAACAATTCAAAATATTCAACATATATAATAATTAACACAAAACATGCTCCAACAATTTTCAATTCCAACAATCACAAAACATTCATTATTGTATTTCCATTCCTAATAATTTCTAACAATTTCCAATTCTGATAATCACAAAACATTTATTATTGTATTTCCATTCCTAACAATTTCTAACAATTTTCAATTCCAACAATCACAAAATATTTATTATTTTATTTCCATTCCTAATAATTTCCAATTCCAACAATCACAAAACATTATTGTATTTCCATTCCTAACAATTTCTAACAATTTTCAACTCCAACAATCACAAAACATTCGTTATTGTATTTCCATTCCTAACAATTTTTAACAATTTCCAACTTCAAAAATCACAAAACATTCATTATTGTATTTCCATTACTAACAATTTCTAACAATTTCCAATTCCAACAATCACAAAACATTCATTATTGTATTTTCATTCCTGACAATTTCTAACAATTTCCAATTCCAACAATCACAAAATATTCATTATTGTATTTACATTCCATTCCTAACAATTTCTAACAATTTACAATCACAAAATATTCATTATTATTTTTCCATTCCTAACAATTTCCAATTCCAGCAATCACAAAACAATCATGATTCATGATTACATTATCAATTCCAACAATTTCCAACTATTACAAAATAATCATGGTTTCATTACCAATTCCAACAATTTTCAATCCCAACAATCACAAAACATTCATAATTCCATTACCAATTCCAACAATTTCCAATTCCAACAATCACAATTCCATTTCCATTCCAACAATAACTAACAATTTTTAATCCCAATAATTACAAAACAATCATAATTTTATTACCAATTCCGACAATTTTCAACAATCATAATTCCATTACCAATTTCAACAATTTCCAATAATTACAAAACAATCATGATTCTATTATCAATTCTAACAATTTCCAATTACAACAATAACAAAACATTCATAATTCTATTTTCATTTCAACAATTTCCAATTTAAACAATGACAAAACATTCATAATTCCATTTACATTTCTAACATTTCCAAACACTTTCCATTTTCAATTTCAACAATTTCCAATTCCATTTCCAACACAATATTTGGGTGTGTATAATTTTTCTTTTACAATATATCAAATATGAAAAGACAACCTAAATGCGTAGTTTATCATTATAATTAATGTTTGAAAAGTGAAAAAAGTGTTTAAATGGTTTCCTTAAGTATGTTGTCAACTATTTATGTAATTGTAAATAGAATTGGATGTAAATGATTATTTTAATAAAATAAAAAATCAACAAAAAATTAATAATTTAATTTTGTGATTTGATTTTATATATTTTATATAATAAAAAATTCAAATATATATTTCTAAACTTTTATTAAAATTGTAAGTTTTAGTTAATATGCATTATATTTTTCTAATTATAACAATTGATTTGATATATTTTAGTTTTGCATATACAAATTGCATTTAACTTCTAAAGTTCTAAGTTCTAACAAGATAATTATTTATAATTATAACATAAAATTTTCAACTGATAACAATGGTCCAAAATTCAAATTCAATATCAAACACAACTTACAAAACAACATACTTTTATTTCCAATTTTTAGTTTTTCACAATCAACAACTATACTATATTACTATACCAGACTACCCGTACCAGTATACCCATTTTCAAATTCCAAATCACAAATACAGAATTGTAACTTCAACTTCAATTCTTCAACAATACACCTTCGACATAATTAACTTCAAGTCATCATCAATCACTACACAACACCCTTCGAGCAGCTTCAACTTCAACTAAGCTTCAACTTCAACTTCCTTCCATTCAGGTCAGCATAGCAACGTATGGCATACCCAATTTCAACTTCAATTTTCAACTCAACGCCAACAGAAATACAACTAATTCAGAAACACAAGCAATCCCAATACGACAATACTATCGGCATTCAACAATAACAATCACAAATTTATCACCCAACTTTCAGAAATCTATCATCCAACACAATACAAAATTAAATCAAGTAGGAAAAACACGATAAATGACAGAAAAACACACACCTAAAAAATCATTCGATGGTGCGACTGGTGGTTCGGTGGGGCAGTGGTGCGGCGTGCGGTGGTGCGATGGACTTCAGTTGTGACGGTGAAGATTGTAGTGGGTGGTGGTGTCTTCGGACGACGTGGACAAAGGTTGAAGATGAGCTAATGAAGACGGCGAGGCGAGCGTGAGACCATGACAGACGAGGAGAGGAGGAGCCCAGGAAGGACGAGACTGAGGGGGCGTCAACAGTGAGAGTCAGAGAGAGAGACGGTGAGAGTCAGAGACGATGAGAGCAGGCAGCGCGACAGAGAGAAGGGAGATGAGAGAAGCGGTAGTGAACGCAGTCAGGAGGCGATTTTAGGGTTAGAAAAATGTTAATTTGCAAAATGGTCCCTAGCCTTTCTATTTTTTACAGAACCGTTTGAAATTATTCGGTATTGTCGGTATCGGTTGGTACCGACCAACATTTTTCTTCGGTACCAACAACACCCGTACCGGTATCGTTTGGTACGGTACAAAATTCACAACCATGCGCCACCTACGAGCACCAATTGTCCTCCAATGCTCCAGTGTCGCTAGTGTGCTCCTCCTCTAGAGCTCCTCCTTTTTTGAGTATAATATGTAGTTCACAATTGAGAACCTTGGCCTAGTATTAGTAACAAAATGCACAACCAAAAGGTTCGTAGATTCGGCACCAATTGCACAACAATTAAGGATGGTATCGATAAATTTTTTAAAAACATTTTTTTAATTGATAATATAGAACAATATTTTTTTAATTGAGTTTGGGTTTATTTTGCCTGGATTCGAGACTCAACTCTTCTAAGTAAAATGATGTTGTTTTGTTTAGAATAATTGAGTCTCGAGTCATTCTAAACTTTAAATTTGACCCGTTGAAAACAACTAAGAGAGAGCTTAGTTCATAGGTTTAGAAGACATCAATGAGTATGAGAATTAAAAACGTCGGTTCGTTATATATTATCATTGCATGAACAATATTTTGATATCTAAATTTTGAAGATTATACCTCCCAAATATGTGAAGAATGAAAGTCATTCATTCCATTTTTAGAAAAATAATATAATTAATTAGAATATATTAAATATAATTAACTACAATACATTAAAATTAAATATAATTAATTAGAATATATTAAACTTCGATTAAAAAATTTTGTTTTTCCCTTTTCAGCAAAAATATAATTAATTATAATATATTAAAATTTGATGTAAATTAATTAAATTTTATTTTTAGCAAAACAATGTAATTAATTAAATATAAATAATTAGAATATATTAAAATTAAATATAATTAATTACAATATATTAAAATTTGATGGAAAATAAAATTTAACAAATTTTTATTTTCTCCTTTTTAGTAAAACAATATAATTAATTAGAATATATTAATATTAAATATAATTAATTAGAATATATTTAAAATAGAATATATTTCTTAAGATTTTTAACAAACCAACTATTATCAATCGTATGGTAATCATTCCTTCATCTTAATCAACCATTATTCAAAGAATTTGTCTTCCATCCATGTTTTTGCAATAACAATCGACCGTGATCAAATCACGGAAATAATAAATTTTTTTATATATTTTTCTATCAAAATTTTTTAATTGATAACTTGAAAAATGAATAAAAATAAATGGGTTAAAATGTGCTTGATCTGAATTCCTGAACAATTTTTGTTTGAACGGTTAACTACGAAAGTTTTAATGTGTTTAGTTTTTAATGAAATCTATAAAATAAAAAAGCCTGAAACTCACTTTTTAAGAGGACAAGATAAGATTACTAACTCTATAATGCCTTTTTTCTTATTCATGGAAAAAGAGATTGGGATTTCATTTTAATTAAAATTTAATTTCTAATTATAAGTAAAGTCTAATCCTAATTATATTTACAATTTAATTTTTATAAAATTAAATATCTCATATTTGATATTTGAAGTTTCATAAACTTTAAAATTAAGTCTAAACTTAATTTAGATTATTTTTTAAACTGCTATTTATTTGTGATCCATTAAGTTTCCTAATACATTAGCATTAGTTATAAATTATAATTATAATTCTCAATTAAAATTAGGAAGATTAAAACTTCTTTTAATTTAACTTTAATTATTTAATTAAATAATTTATAATCATATATTAAGATTAACGTCTAGCAATATGTCAATGACCACCTAAATATTAAGAAATATTAAAGTGGCTTGACTTAACCTATCTATACATAGTTATAATACATAATTTAATCCTTATGTCTTCTAATGCTCCAATTGGATATAAAATATAAAATTAGTGTCTATTCTATCTAAATTCTTTCACGTTCGTTCTTGATAATTAATAATTGATTTATAATTAAAGTTTGAAACACCTTTTCAAATCTAAATTTACTCTGGTTAGAGAATTCCTTAAATCACGATTAATCTAGAATAGTGGCACATTATCGTTAATTATTTTAACGTGACGAATTCTCTATTGATTTTCTTAACTATTTTTATATAATTCATTATATATCCAAGTGCTACTGATTGAGCTATCTTAATTAGAATAGGTCATACGTAACATCAAAATGTAGTAATTCTCACATGAGATATCTTGATAATCTCAACTTTAAAGATCAGTTATATGACCATCATAATGAGAAAATTTATAGACACACAAGTACATGTTTTATTTAGGATTATCATAATTGGTCATTTTAGTAGACTCATTCTCTAAAAACACTTATACACTTATTTAAGTATCTTTATACTTTAATTTATGAGATCAATTATTTTCTTTATAAGAAAGAAACACAATATGTGTCAATTTTACCATTCTATCAATGTCCTAATGTTGGGCCCTGAATTTTTTTTATTTATTAAGCATGATTTGAATATATTTTGTGGTTTTGCTAGATAAATTATTTTATTTGGAGTTAATTAGTAAGTCAATATTAGTAGGATTTTATTCCTTGAGTTGGATAAATTAAAGTGTTAAGGGTGTGTAACCAAAAGGACAAAATTGTCAAGTCACTTAAGGTTAAAAGACTTTAAGGTTTAATGGAAGGGCAAAATGGACATCTTATAACCATTAAGAGCATAAATTAGAAGAAGGAAATTGTTGGCTTGTTAAGAAGAGGAGAAGTAACGTAGGTGTGAGAAGAAAAGAAAAAGAGGAGAAAATCAAGCTAAGGTTTTGAAGATCTTGAAGATTTGAAGCTAAAACAAGTAAGTATAAGCATCAACCTTTCTTGATTGTTGGACGAAGTATATTTGATGATAATTAGAAGTGAAAATGAAGTTGAATGTGTGTAAGAAGTTGTTGATGAATGGTCTATGAAAATGTTTTAATCTTTTAGGTTTTATGATCAAAAATAGATTATGATGTATTTGTGAATGATTTTGGGTTGAAATGGAGTTGAAAATAAAGTAGAATGGATGGTTTAGGTTTAAGTTGTGTTATGTGTGAAAGGTGAGAAGTAAAATCTGAAAAACGAAACATGTTTTGCGTTTACTTTTGTCAAAGTTTGCTGCGGCCAACTTTCCTTGGTTCGTCGCGGCCAACTTGAAGGATGAAGTTTGCCACAGCCAACTTAGGGGTTCGCCGCGACCAATTTGTAAGATTTCATGAGAACTTTTCTGGGTCGTCGCAACGAACTTTTCAACATAAAACATACTTTGGTATTTTGAGAGTAACTTTTTCTATAGTTATCCAAATAGAGTGATTTTTGATTTGGAGTAAACTAAAGACGTAGGCATACAAATTTTTTGAAGAAATCAAGTTTAAATTCAGTCTCTAAGGATATCAATTTTCAGAAGGAAGTTAAGTATAGAATATTGTTTCAGTATAAGAGCAGTCCGAAAATTTTTGGAGTATAACTTTCGAATTTCTTAATCAAATTGAATGAGTTTGATGTCAATAGAAACTTAAGATAATGGGGAATATGTTAATAAAAGGAAGTGTTCTCAAATTTCTTCATTTACCTTATCATAACGATCATGAAAAATTGACCTGAAAGTACAGGTTTTGAAAGGGTTAGAGTTAAACTTTAGCATTTTTTATTATTGAAGCTTTATGAATTTCCTTTGAATGTTGTTTGAATGAGAACTTGGTTTGTTATAGGAAACCAATCAAGTCCTATCCAAGAGCAAGAGGAAAGACAACATTGAACTTAGATTGTCAAGCGAAATTAGGTGGGTAATATATTTATAGTTGTTATATAATATGGGCAAATTGTCTTGCTTTCTTGTATGTTATGTGTTAAATTGCTTGTTTTGAATTATGACAATTGTTGAAAATGCATTGTGATTGTTATCATGTTATGCCTTGAAAAATGTCATGGCATGTTGTACAAATGAAAAGAGGAAAAAGCATGACGAGCATGAAAAGTATGAATGTGTATGAAATGAGTTAAGCATTGAAATTTGATTGCGTTTGGGCAAGAGAAGAATGTTTCGTTAGTCACATGCACATTAACATATAGCCTTCTCCCAGCTGCCCACTTGAGATTACGAGATCCTGAGAAATCGGACTCGTTTTGTTCACGGTATAAACTTTGGTTTATCCATTTTATTCCACGGAACTCTCGAGTCATTTGTTGTGCATTTCATCACTAATTTGTTAAGCATGATGCATAATTGAGTGTTATATTGTGATGATAAATTACATGACATGTTCTTTATGATGACGACTTGGCAACTATGAGTTGTGAATTTAAATTGTTGAGTATTGAATTGTTACATATATATGTATATATGCTTGAATGTGTGGCTTGTTGCCAATAGCTATAAATGTATAAGCCACTAAGTTTCGCAGCTCACCCCTTTACGTTCCACTCCTTAGGTGTAGAACGAGAAGATCGTTGATCCTTGCAAGGCATCGGAAACTCCAAGATAGTTAGAGACTTTTGTACTCAGTTAGTGATTTTGGTTAGCTTTATAAGCATATCAACATTGAGCATCGTTTATATTTTGTTTTAAACTTTGATATGTATGAACTATTTGGGGTTAGTAAAGAACTGAAGAATTGAAGTTTCTTTTGTGTATGATTATGTTTAGCTTATGGTTAGATTTGAATATATGTGTTTGTTTCGAATGTTTGAATGTTGGAGTCTGGGTTTCAGATTCTAAGGGTTTTGCCGCGATGAACCTTTTTGAAGCAACTTCTCCGCGGCAAACTTTTCCCGAAGGGTCCATGAAGATAACTCCATGGGTTCGCGGTGGCAAACCTATATTGTGTCGCAGCGAACTCTCCTTGCTGCCACGTTGAGATTTATTATAAATGCAATACTTTCCACTTTTCTTTCACACCACTCCAGCGCGACTATCCCAAATGGTCACTTCTGAATTCGTCTTGAGACTCGGGTCAAATATCCTTTGGTATCACAAGCGATAGTTATACTCCAAAAACGAGACCCAACACCTATCTTCATGAAACTGTAAATAGAAATTCTCTAAAAATATTACATAAACGCAAATTAAATCTTATAATTGTGACCTTATCACAATTTTAACTGCACGATAATTATTCCATTGATTTTATCTTTAATATTAAGTATCAAATATAAATAAGATAAAGAGTGCCTTTATTGATTAATAATAAAATTGTTATACATTAACTTGCAACTAATCAATTGGCTAAAAGGGCATAAACTAATAATCTCACACTTTCATTAAAGTCACTTGTTATGTATCTAATTCCACATTCATTTATATATTGATTGTGTCTGTTTTGAGACAACGACATAGTAAGAAGATTTACAAGATTCTCTTTAGTGGGAACTAGCCCCCTATATCTTTTTGCTTTATTATCTCCCTAATTGAGTGAACCTTTCTGAGCATATGTTTGGACTATTGATGGGACCTTAGTTTCTTTGTTTTTATAATGACATTATTATTGTCACTCAACAATGTTAAGAACCACTATAAGTTTGATGATGGACTTTTTGATCTAAACATTTCTTTGTTCAAAATTGATACTAAAATGTAATTTACCTTTATCCTAGAGTTAGCAATTGTTATTTGTTTGAAACTTTTCCAACTTAATGGATCGCTATTTAAAGTGCAAATATACACTGAATGTGATTTGTTGTCATCGTGATCGGACTAGAAACTAATGTTTGAATATTCTTAAACTTTTAGTTCAACTCCTCCATAGGCCAAAAAAACATTTTTAGTTATTCTAAAGCATTTTAAGATGTTTTTCATAGTCATTCAGTAACCATCATCAGGATTAGCTTGAATTCTACTTATTATGCTTTAGCTTGAATTCTACTTATTATGCTTAAAGCATAATAATTATCTGGTCTAGTAAATAGCATCATATACATGATTAATCAAATATCTAAAGAATATAAATAAAATCCATTTTCCCTCTCTTTCTCTCTCATGTGTTTTTGGAGACATGTTTAGTGAGAGAGAAATCCAATGCAACATAGGTAAGAATCCCATACAGGAATGCTCTATGTTAAACTTATTTAACACTTTGTTTATATACGTGGATTGAGATAATTTAAGAAACTTCTTTAATTCTTCTCTATAAAACTATTATAATATAGGTTTTTTTTGTTAAATTATTATATTATAATATAGGTTGCTTCTCTCATATCCTTCATTGAGAAGTTCTTGGATAATCAAATCTTTACAGATTGGGGCATAGTTATATTGTTTTTAATTAGCAATATATCATCCATATATAACACTATAAAGATGACTACACTCGCACTAACCTTCTTTTCGACACTTGGTTCATTTACATTTTTAATAAAATCAAACTCTTTCATTGTCTCATCGAAATAGATCTTCCAACTTTGTGATACTTACTTAAGTTTAGAAGTAGAATTCTACAATTTGAATACTTAATGAGGAAACCTCTTAGATTATGTCACATATACATTCTCAAGCAAATTCCATTGAAAAATGATGTTTTAACATGCATTTTCTAGATTTCATGATCATGGTATCCTATTATAGCTAATAAGATCTTTATGGACTTAAGCATAACTATTAGAAAAAAGGTTTCATCAAAATCAACTTCATGTTTTTATTTGTAACTTTTAGTCATTGCCTTTGCATATGTGTACATTACCATCCATGTTAGTTTTTCTCTTACAAATACATTTGCAACTAATAGGAATAGTACCATTGAGCACATCCAACAAAGTTTATACTTGGTTATAGTATATAGATTCTATTTAGGATCTTATGGTTTTATGCCATTTTAGATAATCAATGCCATAAATTGCTTCCTTAAAAATAGTAGGTTCATCATCTATAAACAATACATTGTTTTTCTCCTTTTCAATACATAGATTTATTTGAGTGGGAGGATGACGTATCCTATTAGTTTGTCACAAACTATATGTCTCTTGAATTTTGGTTATATGTCATATTTATTAACTTGAGGTTCATGTTCTATATAAATGTAATTTTTTTCTTAAACTTCTTCTCATTTTGATATCACACAAGCTATTCGTGAATCATTGCTCAGCAATTATAAAGACATTAGTTGTCGATAGGCATAAGTTGTCTACACAAGTTGTCTATATGGTAACCATGAGTAAAAATACATTATGCGATTTTGCATAGCCTTTTTTTGAAAAAAGGGGATCAGGGAAGCAAAATCTAGTATGATTATAAATGATTTGGGGTAAAACGAGATCTTGAGCGATGTTACGTTAGTTTGATGGTTTTAGTGTAATGATCCTCGCCAGTTTTTAGTGTAATGATCCTCGCCAGTACCTTTCTCGTATGGTCGCACACTCTACTTCCTGTATGCTAGTGAGAATGAATATTTAAGGTTGAGAAATAAAGTATGAGTTACTATGAACACGTCATTTGTTGCTATAAATAGGCATGCGTTGTTCTTTCTCAAGCATGTGTTGCCAATGAGTACAAGTGGGAGATGTAGCAAAACAATATAATGTATCCACATTGGCACAAGAAAATCAAAAGTGGATAAGTAAGCTTGGTCCTACATGAAAGACAAAGCCAAAAAGTAGGTGGTCACTTGTGGGAATTTCTAACCCTTTTCTTATTCTCTGCATAAGTTGCAAAAGAGAGAATGCATACAAAAGCTTCTCCCTCCCACACTTAAAGCTCCCCTAAAAACATTGAGTTCTCATTTATGATCTTATCTCTTTGATCCACCGTTCATAACGCTTGAGATTTGGGGTGTGGATTAGAGTGAGTAACATTGGTTGCTGCTCACAACATTAAGAAAGGGCAAATTTGAGCTACCTGGAGTCATTAGAGTACAAGGTGGACTTGTAAAGTAAGTACAAGAGAAAGAGACTTTCTTTTGTAAAAATTAATTTTAAAAGTTACCTGTTACTCCAAAGGCCACTCTTATAAAAGTTAATTTTAAGCTATTCAAATACTTTTTGAGTTCAACAATTTTATTCTTACTCATCTAATATAAAATTAAATTAAATTAAAATTACAGAGTCACATTTAAATATTAGTCAAAAAAAATTAGGGATTTTGTGCTTCACAAATATCTCACTACCAATTATTTAGAATAATATTGAAAAATCCACGGTTTCGGTAAACTACATGTACAAAATATCTAATTGTCCAATCCAACGGTTCAGATCTCGTCTTCCGGTTCTTATAAACTTTGTTATAAACCCTACAGCCAAGTAGGGTTTTACTTCGTCTCTGTCGCGGAGAGTGTAACGGGTGATACCATAAGAGCTCGAAGGTTCTTTCTAAAACCCTAATTTCTCTTATCTTTGTCTTCTACAGCTTCTACTTCATTTTGATTTCACTTCTTTTACTTCGATTGGATTGGGTTCCAGGTAGGGTTCGGTTGATGTTAGTGTGATTGTGTAAATATTTCTCCTAAGTTCTGGTTTAATATTTATTACGGAATCAATCGATTCATTGGTTTGTTTTTACCTCTTATCTCTCTAACTTGTGTAATCTTTTTCCATTTCCTTCCATATCTCTTACGTGTGCTGATGTTTTCGATTTATGGGTTATTTATTACTTATAGCTGCGTTTGTTGATTAGTTAGTCTTTGGTGGAGTTAGAATGTTTTATTGATTAATATGATTAAGACGGTCTTACGGTGAAAAGGGCGAAAGTTGCGGTATCTAAGTTGTTATTGATCGTAAAGGTGTCTTTATGGTTGTTGACTTAGGATGAAGGGAATTAGAAAGGAAGCATTTTTTTATGGATATTATAGGTCGTCTTGGACGCTACGTAGTCCATAATGTGAGTATATCTGTTTTATCGTGTAGTTTTGTGACATACGCTGAGTTTGTTCTTCAAAAGTGTCAAAAGAAAATGTCGGTGTGGTGCATGATTTAATTTTGCTTGTTTCATTTTTATTCCTTACGTTGTTGTCTTGACTGACTTTTTGTATTTTTTGATGCTTTAAGGGTCGTTGCAATGGCTTTTCTTAGTAAAGTTGGGAATATCCTTAAGCAGGCATCTAGCAAGCAGATTAATGCCGAATTTGCTTCGTCTAGGCCATCTATCTTCCAAGTAATCCGATGCATGTCATCTTCAAAGCTATTTGTTGGAGGTGAGCCTCATCAACAACACCTTTACCATGAATGAGGGAGGGAAAAGGAGGGAAAAAGGTTATAGTTACCTCCTTTTTTATCAGTTTGATGTTTAGTAATTTGGTGTTGCAGGCATTTCATATGGCACCGATGATACTAGCCTTAGAGATGCTTTTAGCAAGTATGGTGAGGTAGTTGAAGGTAAGTGAAATGTTCAATCTTCTCTTTCTTTTATGTAGAGAATACTGCATCTTTTGCAATATTTTAGACTCAGTTCTTTCAGTGTGAAGTTTTGATCAAATGGTGATTGACATTATATGGGTTGTAGCAAGAGTTATTCTGGATCGTGAAACTGGTAGGTCCAGAGGATTTGGTTTTATTACTTACACCTCCAGTGAGGAAGCCTCAAGTGCCATTCAGGCCTTGGATGGGCAGGTAATTTTACTTATGTATTAGGTCATGTCTAATATTGATGACAACGGAAAAGATAGGAGAAGAAATATGAGTGATTCAAATATGAATATTTTATTGAGAACAGTCCCAGCTGTTTGTAACTGAAATTTGGGATGCGTCTTGAAATACGTAGTCTTTGATACCCACAGTCTAGGAGCAATACTGAGATATATTAACTAATATCCACATTTCATCCCCTGTTTCAATGATCATTTGCTCCAACATTCCTTTTAATTGAGATCATACTTGAACCATGTTTTGCAACATTTACATTTCTAGTTTAGAAGTGTTACAGTAGCATTGCTTTTGAAAACTGCCAAAATTGGAGACTGGAACAACATAGTATTATGAATTGTTGACGTTGTATAGGCTTTAGAGATGAGTACCTTTTGGTATTTAAACTTATGGTAACACTAGCACCCATATTTCTTTAATATGTTGACCTGTATTTAGTTTTGATAGTGTTCTATTTCTTTGAGATTCTTTTATGATGTAGTATTTTGTAAACATAGCATGTTTATGTGCATATACCTGTTTATCTACTGGATTGGGAAAAGTTAAACTTGCAATAGCTAATTCTGTAGCATCATCATCCCTTGTCAGTTTTTTTTTACCTTTAGAGGTAGCTTTAAAATTTGTGGTTCATGTTAGCAGCATTCTTTTTGACAGCATTTTCTTCTATCTCTTCTTTCGACTAGGATTTACATGGTCGTCGCATAAGGGTGAATTATGCAACTGATAGACCTCGTAGTAACTTTGGAGGTGGTGGCTACGGTGGAGGTGGTGGATATGGTGGTGGTGGTGGTGGTGGCTATGGGGGAAACACTGGTTATGGGGGGGGAGGGTTCGGAAATTATGGTGGGCCTGGTGGTAATTTTGGAGGCAATAATAGTAATGTCGGTGGTGGCACGTATGGAAGCGGCGGAAGTTATGATGGTAATACTGATGGTGATAACTACAGAAGTGGGGGGAACTTTGGCAGTTATGGCAATAATCCAGGACAAAATGTTGATTATTCTGGTGCTGCTAGTACTGGAGCTTTTGACAGTTCAGCTGGAAATTTTGGAGTTGCTGGCGGCGGCGGCGGCAGCAGTGATAATTATGCTAGTGGTGGTTTTGGAGGTGGATTTGATGGAAACTCTGGGTTGGGATTGGGTGGTGATGAAAGCAGCAAAACTGGTGAAGCAGCTGGAGGTTTCAACGAAGATGACTCATTGGAAGCAGACTTCAAAGATGAACCATTGGAAGCAAATTACAGGGATGAGGATGATGACAGAGACGATTTTGCCAAAAGGGCATGAGGAGTGCTGGAAGTAGTTGATATACCTTCAACTCATTATTAAAAAAGTAGACTGTTTATGTGTTTAGATTTTCTCCGCGCTCTTCGCATTTGTTCAAAGAACTTGAATGTTATGTATGTTGGATTTTACTATGTGAACTCTACTTTTTTGCCTTGACAAAAAACAATTGAAGTTGTTCAGAAAATAATTATAGTTGAAAAGTACTGTTTTCTGCAGCTCAATTCATATCTTCTCTTTCAGGTTTTCTTACCAAAAGAATTTACAGAGTTACGAATTTATTTTTGTCCAGACCAGCATGGTGGCCATGAACGTTCCTACAACAATAGTTCCCTACCAGGTTTTTCTTTATAGCTGAACATAGTGCTTACAGGCCTAGCTTGTTACTCGTTTTAGAATGGGTCATCAAGTCTTAGTCCGTTGCATCCCAACTGCTTCTAAGGGTGCAAGGAATCATTTGCCCCATGAATCTGATGATTGTTTCCATAATCCACTGATATTGATTCCTCTTCATCAGACTCGTTCATCTTTCTGAGCTCTTCACAAGCCTCAACGTGAGCATCTAGAGCTTCATCTGGTAAGTTCATAACCAGAGAATTTCTCATAAATTTCCATCTCCTTTAGCAACCCAGCTTTCATCGACAGACGAAAATTCCATCTTACTGCTTGGCAACTTCCTCCATGTCTTCCTATGATCTGATTCCTCAATTTGCACCTTCCTCTGGCTACTTTCTCGAGCTGACTCAAGCTCCTTCACACGCTCTTCAAGTCCGGCCTGTATCACTTCATGCAGACGCAAGCTAAGTTCTCTAGGTGAAAACTGCATAATTACCAGAGTGAGTTGTTGATCCTGGTCTACATCTTGTGCTTTGAACTTAGCCCCCAGCTCACCTTGAGCAAATTGGCCTCAAAGTCTGGGTCAAGCTGCTAAAGGTTTCGTGTCCATTAATACTTGACAAGCAGAACTCAATTGAAGTTATTTTCCTAACTAAACAAAAATTACATGTGATGGCACACTTTTCCAATAGAAATAGGAGCTTCAGTTACCTCATGGAGTTTTCAAACTATGCCACTGTCCGCTATATAATCTTTTTTCTTTATCATAAAATACATCCAAGAAAGACTATCTTCATGAGGCGGAAAGGCCCGTTATAAAATATGATTAGGTTGTTTAGAAATTTTCGAATTGAATTTATTAACGAATTAAATTTAATTATATTAATAAGATTGAACTGAATTCAATTTATACTATTTGAAACAAATATAGTAATATTGAAATTAAATTTAATTACACTGTTTGGAATACAATTAAAATGAATTCAATTATTTCACATAATATTTTTATCATTGATTAAAAAATATGAAAATTTTTTAATCATTATAAAATTGAAGAAGATGTAGTGCATAAATTGATACTACTTGATCAAAGGATTTCATGATTTATTCTTTATTTTAAAAAAAAATCAATTTCATAATTAATGTAAAATTACAATTTCCAAATAAAAAAATAAAGGAAAATTAATCTAATTATTAATCATATATAAATATTATTTATCAGGCAAAAATGGGTGAGAAATTCTCATATCCTTGTTGAATTCATGAATTCAATTCTGATACTTGGAGGAGTGAATTTAATTTATAAAGGGGATGAGTTTCAATTAAATGTATGAATTGAACGCATTCCATTTTTATGTTTCCAAAACTGGCATGCATTCCTAAATATAAGTGTATAATTATGTTTTTACATGCATCCCCAGACAAAAGGTATGCAAAATCAGAATGAAATTACAAGGTCCAAGAGGTTTTCTAAAATAACAAGATCCAACCACTCTGCAAATCCAAACACAAGAAATTCCGGCCAGCAATATATCTGAAAATGTAGAAGCATTCACCAAACAGAAAGTTGGCAAAACAGTAGCAGCACAGGCAAACACAACATTGCACAACAAATTAAAACTTCCATGTGAAGCTGATGTTTCATCCTATCACGAATTATATAACACAATGGTACCAAAGGGGAAAAAGAGCTTTACTTCAACAAGGTCAGACAATCTTCTCTCCAAACTAGATGCCTTCATAATTAGACCCAACCTCTCCAGTTCAGCCTCAAGTTCAGCTTCAATTTTTCTCATAGATTTAGAACTCTCACACACTTTCTCATAGGAGGATTCCTTATCATTGTTCTTGGTTAAATTGTCTACAGTTACTACAGCAACATGTTCACATGGTGCATTACTGTGAAAAGAAATCTCACTGGTGTCATTTGATTTATGATTCTTGTTAACAAGCTCTCTCACCGTTAATGCGTCTCTCATCTCAATTTCCTCTTGTAAATCTTGAACCAAATTCTCAGTTTGCTTCAGCAATTCCTTTAATTTGCCTACTTCTCTTCTGTTAACAATGAATGAAGCGATCAGGCCAATAGATACTCCAAGACACAATAAAATCGTTCCATCAAGTGACCCTGATGAATATCAAAGCAAACAAAAATGGAGTTCATGATTTATAGAAAAATAGAAGATTTCAGAATCAACCAAGGAATAACAAGTGACATCTTGCTTTGATGATGACAGTTCAGAATATAGTTTACACTTTTCACTGTATTATTTTCGACCATTCCTATGCCACAACACATTTCCCTTGGAAAACATTCCTATTGGAAAGTTCTGGGGCTTAGAGGTTAATAAATATTTACCATCAAGAGCATATTAACACTAAACCTTGAAACATGCCAACAATAATCAGCAACAAAATAATGATAATGCCTTGAAACTATCATCAAAGTTGCCTGTTAGCTGGATGGAGCTTTACCAAGTAAATGACGGACATACCAGTTTGCAAATTTGTATCACTTTCCCTGCCAAATTTTTGGGAATTGTTCAGTTCTTCCTTGCATATTCCCCCAGTATTCAGTCTCGTCAATGGGGAAACCCACCGCACATTTTCTGCCTCAACTGACTGAGTACCACCAGTTCTTGTCTGCGCATGGAAAGAATCAATTTTGGTTCTGATAATTACATGACCTCTAAGCAGTGGCCACGCAGTTTTAGATGAAGATGGTAGGGACCTAAGCAAATCCTCTTCCATTTTTATCTGCTGTTTGTCTATCTGAGACATAAGGCAACTTTCAAGTGAATTCCATGGTTTAAGAAGTGGCTCATATGAACATTTCACTCTGCAAGAGCTTCTGTTTCTCCACACATGAGAAGAACCTACTTCATCTTTGAATGAATTGCCAGGCTTTTCTAGTATATCACCAGTCAACCCATTTCTGCTATTGTTTCCTTCAAGGTTTGCATGAGTTGTGATTCCCTGCTCCAAACTCATGAAAGAAAGAATATGGTAGTCATCATTGGTTTCTAACTTTTCTAGGTTTTCATCATAGCCACTTGTAGAGACAACTCTTTCTGAAACACTATCTATCTCATTAAAATCCAAAAAGATTTCTTCTGAAATCTTTCCTCCATTTTTAGAAGTGCTTTTCTTTCCCCTTTCTAATCTCTGGGGTGGATAACTTGGAGCTTCCAGATTTTCACATTTGGAGGCACCAGGAGATAACCATGATAAACCAACTTTACCTCTTGACATATTGTGGCAGCATTTAGCCACGTATCCAACAATCCACAGATCCATCTCTGCTCTATTTCCCACTGAAATGAGAAAAGAACAGAATCTAAATAGCCAAATTCCACCACACTAATTTTTCTCTTCCTTATGTTTTCCATCGCAAAGATTTACAAGGTAACAAATTCCATTCATTCAGAATATTTACTTACTCCTGAAATCAAGTATTCAAATCTCGTCCATTCTCTGATCCTATGTGGGACTGAAATCATATCAAATTTCATAAAATTGAAGAATCATAACTTAAAGCAGATACGTTTCCACGACTAAGCTCTATAAAACCAATACGCCATGTCCACACTAAATCTCAGCAGCAATGATCAATTGCTGTAAACAATGCAGCAAACAATGACACCTGCAATTCAAACAGACAAAACGGTATATAATAAGCAAAAATCAGAAGAAGATTGACCTACTTAAGATAAACATAAGCAGAAATCTAAATGCAAACTACGTACGCCAGAAAATAGAAAATGCAGGATTGCTGGATAAAAGGATGCATTTCTCAGTAAAAGCTTCCTTCTTTATCGGAAAACAGGAAGAAATCCAATAGCTTATCAGAAACCCAAGCAGTTGACGATAAGACAACCTCAGAATAGCAAATCCCACAAGGGAAACGATCCCATTTAACCAGAAACACCAAAGGCGGCGCATTAAAAGCAGAACAGATTCAGCCAAAACGTAAGATAAACAAAAGGTGGCTGGCTCGCTGTTGTTGATCCTAAAAGGAAAAAAAGAAGCCTTTTCCTTTCTGGAGTCTCTGGTCCTCTGGAGCAAAAGCAAGGTCTTGCCGTACGCGAGTTCCAAAGACGATGTCTTGTTATGGATGGTACTTGGTAGGAGATCAATGCCGTTGTGTCTATGCTTTCAAGGATTACCGGTGAAAATAAGAAAAATGGTAATAGGCGGGGGAAAATACTGAAATGGATTTTTGAAAGCTAGTATGTGAATGTGTTCTTTTGGTTTGAGTTTCACGGAATGAGGTGGTCCAGTATCCATTATAGGCTCCGTAATGATAAGGACACTGCTTCTTTTAGTGTTTTATTCGTCTATCTTGTCTTCTTGCAGCTCCAGTGTTCTCGTCTGTCTTCTCTTCAGGGTCCTCGTGTTTATTAATGCTCAGAAAATCTGTTAATGTTAGCATCTTTCTTTTGTATGGAAGGAAGTCTTCAATAGCTGCTCTTGACGATAAACTACTGTGTTCTAGTAGGGACTTAAGATCTTCTGTATTCCAAGCTACTTGTTGTAAGATGAGTAACAGTTTTGTAAAAGACAAAGGTGTTCTGGGTTAAGAGTTGCCTATGCTCTTTTAGGGATTGTGTTATGGTAATGTCTGTAGTATCTACCAATAGGACAGTAAACAGTATATTCTAGTGTTGTAATCCAAAACATAGCTTGAAAGAACTTCGCCAGTGTTCTGGTCCTGGACAAGTAAGATGCCATCTAATCCACCAACTAATAGTGTAGACACATCATGATCAAGATGCCGCAAAGCATACACCACATTTTGACTAACTCGTCCTTTTGTTAGTTGCTTAATTTCCTCAATTAGCTTCAACTGACTCAGAGAAAATGGCAGTAAGATAGAAGAGTTTATTTTGCAAGTCAATAACAAACAGGTTTTCTCAGGTGTATGATGACAAGAAAAGACAATCCTAATGGATCATTTTGGAGGCTTGCTGTCGAAGGCTTCAACCATATTCTTGTTGATGATCTATGCAATGTCACCAAGAGTCAAGATTCCAAAATTCCTAGACCTGCCATATTGCGTAATGGAAAGAAGTAGCAGATGTCTCTGAAATTTTCCTTGTGAGCTATTGTTGTGGACGTGCCATCCCTGCCAACGCCCTCTCAGCTGCAACACTGAAGGCTGATGAAGCACTTGAGATGGCAATCTTACAAATCCTTGGTGATAAGATTCTTAAGTCCTCAATGTGTATTGGACCTATATCGGGCTGTGATAGGAAAGCTCGATATGAAAGCTATATATATAAGGGTTAAGGTTTAGTGGCTACTCATATATCAATTATAAATATAAGAATTATCTCACACGTAAAGAGAGCTTACGTTTTTAGAGAATTGTAGAAAAATATTAACCGCGTTTTAGAAAGTAATTTTCATGAAGGCGGTGGTAGATTCACGCTCGTTTCGGCATTGGAAATTTTTATAAAAGTTGTGGAACCGAAATCAAGTATTTTTTGCATTTCTTCGTTTCTGGCCCTTTCACGTTCGACCAAGATACGTAACTAAGGTATATGTAAAATCAAAACGGTAACGTGATCGTGTGGTTAAAAACGAAGAATTTTCAATTTTTCTCCCCATAAGGTTTTCGGAGAATAAATTTCAGTTTCTCAATTTTATCTTACTTTTTATTGCATGAAAGTAGTATACTTGTGTTTAACTTTGAGAAATGGGATGAAACGAGCCCAGAAGCCTAAAAAATAGCCCGAAACTCGCCAAAAATCATCATTTTCTAACGAGTAGGGACGAAAATAGATGGGGCCCAGTGGGGCACTGGGCCCCTCAAAATTTTAAAAAATTAAATATTTTTAATTTTTAATATATATATGTATATACAAGGATGGAGTTATTTGATGGTCAGTGGTATATTGGGCCCCCCAAAATTTAAAAAAATTAAATATTTGGACCCTCCTATTCTAAATTCTTAACTCCGTCACTGCTAACGAGGGTGATCGAGACAAAGATGTTGGATGCGTGTGTCACACGTGCCCGACGGGTGAATAGTATCACCCACGGGGCGACATGTCTGGCACGTGCACTGCATGTGGTCAACACGTGGGTGGAAAGTGTCGCGCCATGTGTCGCGTGTGCAACGCACACACCAGTTGATAATAGCACGTGAGTGCGCATCTAACGCACGCCGAACATTTTTAAGGAACGTTGTTGTGCTATAGTGTGTTAACGCACTGCTGATGTCAGTAGCTATAGTAAATAAAAAAAACAAAAATTTCAATTTTCCGTAAGGATGCACCGGAGTGTTTTGGGTCAGTTTCAGGTCTAGAAAATTTTACTAAAATTTTCCATTTTTCTGGAATACAATATCTATGATGATGGTGGCCCTTTGACCCTTCAGATGATAGCAAGGTGAATACTACAATTATCATGTACCCGTTACTCATACAGTTAAATCCGATAGATCTAGGTCTCTATACCATGCTTGTATAGGAACATGAATCTATACTTGTACACATAGTAGTTCCTGAGGGTACGAGATCTAATGTAGTTAGTTAAATCCACCAGAATGAGACGATCTGTTATCCCATCTGATGACATAGTCTATCAGGTGTATATGACTATGATATTATATATATTTTGAATCTAGTTTGTTTTACAGAAGTTATTTCTGGACCCAATGTGGATTTGTGGTGGGATGCAATGAATGATGAGATGCATTCCATGAAGTATAGTAAGGTTTGAGAGCCAATTGATTTACAGCGGAACTGCAAACTCGTCAGTTGTAAATGAAGATTAGACCAAAAGGATTTTGGGATAAAGTTCAGTGATTTGTAGGCTCACTCAATTGCCTAATGGTTCACTCATGGAGAAAGGTAAAATTTATGTTACCTTTTATCTCGTATCCTCGTAGGATACATTTTGAGTGATTAAGACAATTGTAACTCATGATAATATAGAGTTACATCAAATGGTTGTTAAAACTGATTTCTTGAGTAAAGACCTTTATGAAGAGGTCTATATGGTACAACCTGAAAGATTTTAGGATCCAAATGGAACAAACATGGTTCGTGTTATGTAGATCAATATATGGTTTACATCAAATCTTCCGAAAGTGATATCTGCCAGTTGATGAGGTTATGACCTCTTTCGGGTTCATGTAAAATAAAGTTAAAAGATGCTTGTACTATAAGGTCAGGAGGAGAAAAATTATCTTCATATTGCTGCATGTGGTTGATATATTGCTCACATCAAATTAATTGACCATATCGTATAAGGTTAAGTAACTTTTAATCAAGAACTTTGACACAAAGGACCTTGGCATAGCATCTTTTATTCTAAGTATTCAAATTCACCGGTACAGATCTTAACACTTATCAGGCCTCTCATAGGGAGCATGCATTGAGTATATGTTATAAAGTTTAATACGGTTAATTGTAAACCTGTCGTAGCACCTATCTCTCATAGTGAGAGATAATCTTTAGCACAGTATCCAAAGAATAAAGTAAAGAGAGAGGTTATGAGAAATGCTCCATATATTAGTATGGTTGATAGCTTGATTTATGCTTGACAATGTACTAGGCAAGACATTGCATTTATTGTTTGATTGTTTGGTCAACATTTGGTTAATCCAAGTATAGACCATTGGAATGTAATCTAGCGAGTGTTGATATACTTAAAAGAACTAAGAATTATATGTTGTCCTATAGCACAGTCAACAGACAAAACCTCATAGGGAATTCATATTCAGATTTTAGTCATGTGTCTTGATGAACGAAAGTCCACTTAATGTTACATGTTTTAGGTTTGCAAACAATACAATGTCGTGGAAGAGTGTCAAGTAGACACGGGTGACTTCCTTAATCATGCATGCAGAGTGCATGCTATGAGGTTGCTTCATAAATGGTTTAGCTCAAAAACTTGATTTCTGAGTTGTTTGTGGTTGATTTAGAAACTAGACTCATTTGGTTGTACTGTGGTAATCTTCTTGCTATGTTCTTTAATAACAACAAAAAAATATCACAGGTTCTTAGCATTTAAAGGTCAATTATTTAGCCATAAAGGTGTTGATACAAAAAGGTGTCATTAAGGTTTAGAGCATTTAAGGACTAAGGAAATAATAGCCAATCCTTTAACTAAAGGACTTCGCCCACTTGTGTTTATGACAAAAGTATACAGTATGAGTGTTTTGACGTCCTTAAACACTGTTAGTTAGGGGGGTCATTATGTTTGATCCATGTACATTTTTACATTTGATGTATTATGATAATATGATAGTTCATCAATAAAGATGATCATTGTTTATCCTCGGTAATACGTGTTATCGAATATTGTCATAATGCCTATAAAAGTCTTAAGATTTGTGTTGATCTTAAGCATTTAAAGGTTATTAGATATATATACACTAATATCTTGAGCCTATGTCATTTAGACGCATACAATTTTATACGAATATCCATAAAGTTTGGCATGACATAGGGAGATATTAAGTTTTTTTAATCCCATAATGCAGTTTAGCATTCAGCTGGAGAACATAAAGGTTTTCTTTAATGCAGTTTAACATTTGGTGAAAGGAAACAAGTTTTCTATAATGTTGTTTATCATTTGGTGAGAGAAAATATGATTTCTCTAATGCAGTTTAGCGTATGCGGTTTAACATAAAGTTGGAGAAATAGAGATCTACAAACGAAGATGATATAATTTAGATCATAAGGTATCATCCTAACTTGCCATACTTCATTTTCCCATTCATGTTAGTGAGGTATTAGATATACGTGATTGTATTAGAACTGTGTCGCACATGACACATACATTTGATTATTTTCGGTATCAAAAGCCTTACTGGATAGAATGATGGACTTTTGTTAACTTTGGATCAATGTTTTGTTTTTTAAACTTAGTCGACTAATACAATAGCGTGACTTAATCGAGTTTTTAAACTATTTTTAAACTAGAGTCAACACTACAATTAAGTATTGTCCAAGGGGGAGATTGTTAGACTTTTTTGTAATTTCCCATAAAGTTGGTCAATATTTAATTGCATTTTAAGTTTTTTTAATCCTATAAAGGTTTTCTAATGCAGTTTAGCATTCAGTTGGAAAACATAAAAATTTTCTCTAATGCAATTTAGCATTTAGTGAAAGGAAACAAGTTTTCTATAATGTTGTTTAGCATTTTAAAGAGAAAATATGATTTCTCTAATGCAGTTTAGCATATGCGGTTTAGCATAAAGTTGGAGACATTGAGACCTACAAATAAAAATGATATAATTTAGATAATAAGGTATCATCCTAGTTTGTCACACTCCATTTTTTCATTCATGTTAGTAAGGAATTAGATATACGTGATTGTATTGGATTTGTGTCGCACATGACACATGCATTTGACACTTTTCAGTATCGAAAGCCTTACAGGACGGAATAATGGACTTTCTTTATCTTTGAATCAAATGTTTTGTTTTTTAAACTTAGTCGACTAATACAATAGCGTGACTTCACTGAGTTTTTAAACTATTTTCAAATTAAAGTCAACATTGCAATTAAGTATTGTCTAAGGGGGAGATTGTTAAACTTTTTTTGTAATTTCCCATAAAGTTGGACAATATTTAATTGCATTTTTTATTTTTAAATAACTTATCGGTTAAATTATGTGATTTGATATGGATAAAGATAATAAAGTGGTGTAATAAATGATCTTAATTAACGGTTCAAAGTTTGGGTGAGAAATGGATCTCAATTAGTGTGGATTGGACCCATATCGGGCTTGTGATGGGAAAGTCCGATATATAAGCTATATATATAAAGGTTAAGTTCTTCTGCAGTTGCTCATATATCAATTGTAAGTATAAGGATTCTCTGACATGTTAAAAGAGCTTATATTTTGAGAAAAATGCAGAAAGACATTGACCGTGTTTCGGAGAGCAGTTCTCATAAAGGCGGCAGCAGATTTGAGCTCGTTTTAGTTTCGAAAAGCTCGTTTGAAATTATGGAACCAAAATCAGGTATTTTCTACATTTTTTTTATTTCTTACCCTTTCACTTTTAATCTGGGATACGTTACTAAGATATCGTTACGTGTTACAAGGTACACCCACATAGACATACACAGGTTATCTCAACCATGATCCGACCTATTCTTTTATGATGTTTGAATAAGCAGAGAGCCAAGAGTGAGGAAATTGGTGCAAGCTTTATTCCAATTTATCATGACAAAACTGGGTCTCCAAAAAGTAGTCATTACAAGCTGAAGATATGCATGTATGAGGAAGATGGTATGGTGTTGGTCATGAGTGGTTGTTTATAGATCATAAAAACATAGCCTAGATGAGGGATTTTTTCCCGTCCTCCAGCATACATTATAGGTGATAAAAGCATAGCCTAGGTGAGACAAGAGCTTTTAATGAAATCGATGTTTTTACTTGTTTCTTCTGCATGTGAAGTCTTCGTTTTCTTACCTTGGATGTACTGCATTGGATTATCAATTTTTGCAATCAAAACATATTATAATAGGTAAACTGAGTTCTTTATTTATTATTTTCTCTAAGAAAGTGTTGTCCATAATATAGAAGGTGCTTATGTGACGTTTCAATCATAAAAGAGTAATCTTACTGGTTGTTCTAAGCCTCATTCTTATTGTTTTGTATATAAGAATTATTTAAACTTGCCATTTGATATCTTGTACAAGAACAAATGATCATCTTAATTTTATATTCTTTTTGTTAGCATAATCTAATGATAATCATATAATTTTACTTTTTATATAATATTTTAAATTAATATTATTTTTCTATAATTTAATTTTATAATAATAAATAAATAATTCACAATAAAAACATGTCGATACCTTATGTAAAAAACATATTATTCAATATTATTGATTAAAAATGTAAAAAAAACATTTTACGATATTATTAAAAGCATAGTAAATAACAACATTTGACTATGTTATGAAAAATTATCACTAAAAGTATTTGACTTCATTATAAGGAACATAGCTAATAATATTTTACCACGTTATAAAAAACGTAGCTAATAGTATATAGCTACGAAGATGAAAGCATGGCAAAATATTATTAGTTACGTTTTATTTTGTTTTCTATTATTTGACGCTATTTTTTTTTTAATGTTTTAGCTATGAAAAATTTTCGTAGCTAATAGTTTTGTCTATAATTTTTGAAAATGTCACC
>JANZLF010000007.1:14135315-14154374 GCA_026546835.1 Erythroxylum foetidum | reverse complement strand
AAGCCCATTTATCTTAGGCCCATTTCATTTAATTCTTCACCTAACTCATTTAAGTCTAACTAACATTAATTCTTCATCTTACTAATTAATGCTTATCTAACTTAATCAATTTAGTTCTAATCATGCTTAGTCCTAAAAAAAATTTTGGGGCTAACAGATAAGCTTGTAAGAATTTATATAATAGTCTTCAATACATTTTACTTGTGTATTTTGTTCTACACTTAAAGCTTGCTTTTCTATTATAAAAAGATGGGCATTATTTTTTCTCTAATTCAACAAAACAGATAAAAGTCAAATAGTCACACAAATACATTTTTTCAAAGAGCAGACATTTCATCAAAGACCTTATATGCATCAGAAATTCATCTCAATATTACAATCAAAATCATGTCTTCTTCCTTCTATCACTAACATTTTTACTTTAAAATTCTTTTCCAATCAAAAATTACACAAACGCAAAAAATTCAAAGACCCAAATATATACAAAACTACATCCACGGAAATATCTCTACGAAAAAACGACAATAGCCGGAGAAGACCATGTCATTTTCTTTAACTTAAAAACGTTCAAACCGAAGCAGATGGCGACGTAGAGCTTGAAAATTTACTGACAGAAATGTTCCGCCAGCAAATCCAAAATTTATTATTCCGTCATCAATTTTTGCCTTATTTACCGACGGGCATTTGATACCTGTCACTAAATTCCTATAAAAATTGGTATTTATTGACAGATATTAATACTACCGCTAAATAAAATTTTTTTTGACAATTTTCTGATAGAAATAAAATTTATTTCAATAATTTACAACAATTTTTTATCCGTCGCTAATTCTTGCTTTGACGACATTTGAGAATAACTTGCTTAAATTGTTCATGAAAATGTCCTCTCAATTATCCAGTTATCCCTTGCCACAACGAGAAGGTAGCTTAGGAAATATGGAGTACTGTTGGCAATTTAGACCTTCCAAACCCACACCCAAAGATATTTAATAGAGAAAAATATCAGAAAATAACAACACAAGAGAATTTACGTGGAAACTCCCAAACTGGAGAAAAATCACAGGCACCGAGAAGAAAATTTACTATGTGAAAAATTCTTACAATCACATAATTTTTCTTCTCACCCAATCCCCCAATACACCAACACACTCACAAAAAATACACAAGACAAACTCTCCAACTCTCACCTCAAAAGAGGAATTTAACTATAGTCAAATTTGTCATACAAATCTTTGACTTTGGTTTGGTGCACTAACTAAGGAAGTAACCACTTTCTTATATAACTAAGAGTCTTGCCCCAAATGTTGTCCTCAACCAATATAGGACAACAAAGAAGCCAAACTCAACAACATTTGTGCACAAAGTTTCCTACTTTGCGAGAGTCATCTATGTATGCAGTTTTCCTTTTGTAATTTTTACAAAATGTTGTTTTCATGATTTGAACATGTAATCTTATGATCACAAAGGAACAACTTTATTCTAATACTCGATTTTAAAATATGGTAGTTTTGTAAAATAGAGTTTTCCCCAACATACATATATGGCTACAGATCAATGCCAAAACCATGCTGATGCAGTCCAAGATTACTCGTTAAGTTTTTCATCTTCGTCATATTAAGTCCTCAGCTAGTTTTGTACAAGTTGCTTAGTAACTATCATTAAGGCTATGTTTAGTTGAACGTAAGGTTTGTAATGGAATGAAATGAAATGATTAATAATAGAATGTAATGTAAATGAATGTAATATTAAAAAATTATTGTTTGGGATGGATGAAATGGTTCATAATGTAATATAGTGAAATATTGTTTGGAAGAAAGATTTATAATATAATTTAGTGAAAATTTGTTTATTATTTTACATTCTATCTTAAACCCCCCAAATCGAAGATTTCTCATTTTTACTGTTTAGAATGAAATGAAGTGTAATATGAAATCCTCCTTTTTCATCTCATTTCAGTTCATTTCATTATAAACTATGCTCCCAAACAATAAAATAATATTACATTTCATTCTATTTCATTAATAAACTTCCAACTAAACATAGCCTAAAGGTAATGCATGAATTGATGAAAGAACAGGTACAAGCTCAAATGAGATTTTATCCTAAAACTAATTGGTGATAAGAAGAGTAACTTACTACGTTTATATGCATGTTCAAAGTTATATATTCTTTCCACGTGGATTAAACTCCCACATATATTTTAATATGGCTCCCTCATGTGTGGGCTAATTTAAGGCACGATACATGACACAATTTATCTTGTTGAGATGGTAACAACTAACTAGAGAGTAACCTGATCTAATATTATGTTAAATTTTGTATGATTGGGCCTAAATAAATTGAATAGGTACAAGCTTAAATGAGGTTTCATCCTCAAAGTAATTATTGCTAGGTGGAATAAATCTCCGGACTTATTTACATGTTAAAGATTATATGTTCTTTCCATACTCTTACTTATATTTCAACGTAGCTTACCAACGACTCTCTGTTAGATGTTGTATATTTTGGATCTTTTTCTATTTTCGCAAGTTCTCCTCAGCTTCCTACCTTCTCCTTTACTTTATCTTCTTTCTGCCTAATCTCTCCCGTCTCCAACAAAACCACTTTCTTGTTCAACTCTACTATCCGTCTCTTTCACACCAAACCAATTATGCACGTATTAGCATTATTCTTCAGCAATATTGTTTAGTCTCTTGTTACCCACACTCAAACCACCCAAATCCTGGAAGTATCTCTTCAACTTCCTACAATAAAGAAAACATTAACTACTACTCTTTCACCATACAAAGTCACTTGCTCTCGTAATCTCTCTGCAACTAAGATATAGCTACTGCATTTTCATAGTGTTAACCCTTTTGGATTATATCAGGACTTTCACAAGGAAAAGGGCTAGTTTTCCTGGGACAAGCTCAGGAAAACTTTCTAATGGAAGAAACTCATGCAGAAAACCGAAAAGCCCATGAATACTCTCTTTCATCATCTTCCTCCGATGCTTCTTCTTCATCATCATTGTCATCTTCTCCTCCAAGTAATGGCAGAACCATGCCTGTCCCATTTTCATTGCTGGCGAGACTAATGCAAGACATGAACTATCATTACTCATCGGAGAAAATGGAGGCATCAGAAGCAGTAGGTTCTACAATGGAGTGGCTGAGATTCATCAACATGGACTGGAAAGAAGTAGAAAAGCGATTTGACCGACTAGCTTCTACCGGAAACTCCCCTGAGCCAGTCTTAAGATCGTCATCAGATTTTGGTTTCTGCATAGGTGAGAGTTTCATTCATAGATTTTTTAAGAGAAAAAGATAATTTACTGGAATAGGACAAAGTGCCCATATCATTATTAAATTCTCAAGTTCCTAAGAACATGATTTTGGCAAGAAATATTTGTCATTATTTAGACAAAACCTGTGATGAATCCCAGGTGTAACGTAGCCAACATACCAGCATGGCATGACACGCGTTTCAGTTTAGGAAGTGCACATGGCAGAAGTTCATGTTTTCTCCTTTTTACTAGTCGGCAGTAATGTATAGATTCTATGTTCTTGTCTTCTCGAGTCATTTAGTTTTGTTTCCCTTTTCAGGTTTGCAACAATCACCAGAGTTTGCTAATGAACTTTTGAGGGCTCTTAGAGGAAGAAGACAGGATCACAGACTTGAAATCTCAAAAAAGGAATTGCATGCCAACTGGGATCGCATGACTCAACCTTGCTTTAGCTCAAGATTAAAAATTTTCTTCGACATGTAATAATCTTAGCAGAAGCTTAATTACTTGTGGAGAACAATTCAATTGTTGTTTTCAGACGACGAATTGATTCTCCTCTTGATTTTGCACCTTTTTATTTTACAGATGTGACAGAGATATGGATGGAAGAATTAACGTAATGGATTTAAAGCAGGTGATGATGTTACGTCAGTAATCCAATGATTTGAACCATTCGTATAAAGATTGTTAACAGAAGCTGACATCTGTAATATGTTTGCCTATTTACAGGCTATTTTGCTTATGGCTTCAACCAATAAATTGTCCCTGTCGCATGAGGAAGCACAGGAATATGCTGGTTTAGTTATGGAAATTCTTGATAATGAAGACAGGCGCTATATTCAGGTGTAGGGGAAACTGCTTCTGTCGCTTTTCATTTCTCTTCTTTTACTTGAAATCTATTTCTCAAAACACATACGTTCTCATATAGTGGAAATAACTCAAGTCTGTGGATGATGGTGCAGCTACACCAACTTGAAGTCCTCCTCAAAGTAAGCCACCCAAGAGTCTCATTTTCATCTACATATCAGAGCAATGACACATACCAAGAGCCCATGTCCAAGGCTGAAACTTTATTCAGATCTTACTGGAGAAGGGCATGGATACTTATGCTGTGGTTGGCGGTTTGTGTCTCAATTTTCACTTGGAAGTTCATCCAATACCGTCACAGAACAGCTTTTGAAGTGATGGGTTATTGCCTCTGCACAGCCAAGGGGGCAGCAGAGACGTTGAAACTCAACATGGCTCTGATTCTCCTGCCTGTTTGTCGAAACACCATCACATTCTTACGTAGGAATCAAAGCATCAATTCCATAGTTCCATTTAATGATAACGTCAACTTCCACAAGGTATGAAAAATAAACATCAGGTAGCCTTCATAAGAAGCCAGTTGTTTTCACGGGGCAGTTTATTAATTTCCATTTTTGGTTGATGTAGGTGATTGCAGGAGGAATAGTGGTCGGTGTGATCCTACATGGGGGAACCCATCTTGCTTGTGATTTCCCAAGAATCAGTGGCTCTGACAGTTCCCTTTTCCGACAAACCATAGCAGCACGGTTCGGGTACCATCAACCATCATATATGCAAATATTAACAACAACAGAAGCTGCAACTGGGATTGCTATGGTAGTTCTAATGAGCATCGTCTTTGTGTTAGCGACAAGGTGGCCTCGTCGACAGTCTCCGTTGTTACCGAGGTCCATTAGGCGTTTAACAGGGTACAATACCTTTTGGTACTCACACCACCTACTTATCCTTGTATATGCGTTGCTCATAGTTCACTCCATGTTCCTCTTCCTGACCAGCAAAGTAACTGACAAAACGGTAAGCTTTTTCTTTTGAAGAAATGGGCTTGTAAGTCTTGGAATACTACATTGATCTACCAACTCTTCATGCAGACATGGATGTACATTGCCATTCCTGCTTCGTTATATGTCGGAGAAAGGATCTTCCGAGCTATCAGATCGAAGTTTTATGAAGTTGAAGTTTTGAAAGTAAATCATCTGAAACTAATTTAGTTGTACAACCGGATTAAATACATGTTAACATCAAGAGCAATTTCTCCTTTCCTTTCTGGCAGGCAAGCATTTATCAGGGTAAAGTGCTATCCCTGCAGTTTCAGAAACCAGAAGGTTTCAGTTACCGGAGTGGAATGTACATTTTCGTACAATGTCCTCAGATTTCTCCACTTCAATGGTACCCTAACGACCCATATGCTTTTCTTCAACACGTCTTGTTCAATTTCAAGGGGCTAAGAAACCCAACTTCAAATTTTTGGGTTATATCTCTGGATGTTACTAAATGGCATTTACTAAAACATTTAGAAATACATTGTTACGTCTGATGCCTCATTTTTCTGTACGTTGTCATTTTTTGAAGGTGGGAATGGAGTTTTCATGTTCTGTTCACCAAAGCAACATAGCCATAGTTCAGAAGAGTATTGTGTGTCCTTTTTAGTGCTTCATTCACTAACCACAAAACCCCTTTCACCTTTTCAGGCACCCATTTTCATTGACTTCAGGGCCTAGGGATGATCATCTGAGTGTTCACATTAGAGCACTTGGAGACTGGAGTTACCAATTATATAGTCTATTCCAGGAGGTAAAAGAACATAAAACAGAAACTAAGCACAGGATTAGAGCAATGAACCAACTCAATACGCTAAAAACTCATTCAAGAGTCATCTGGGTGTGCAGGCAACACTGTTTGGGATCAAGGACTATCCAAGGATACAGATTGACGGACCGTACGGCGCTGCATCTCAAGACCATGTCAAATATGACATCGTTGTGCTTGTTGGACTTGGCATAGGAGCCACACCTTTCATCAGTGTCCTTAGAGACATTGCTGACGGTATCCAAAAGCACCGTATGGAAACTGTATGATGCTTTGGCTGGGCTCTCAGTTTAGCTCTCTTCATCAACATTAACAAATTGCTTCTGTTTTCAAGTCATATTCAATGTTTAGGTGAACTTCATGTAGGTTGGTGAGCAAGAATGTAGCATGCCAAGGGTTCCTCTAAAGACCTACTTCTATTGGGTTACAAGAGAACAAAGCTCCTTTGATTGGTTCAGAGACATATTGACGGAAATTTCAACATCCAACCAAAAGCAGGTAGCTTGATCATCACAGGACATTTCCATTCGTAGCAAAGATCCATTCCATTTACATGTTCTTGTTATGTCTTATTGTTCTTACTGTTTTGCTGATCTTCTAGCCCGCCATTGAAGCCCACAACTTCTTAACTAGTGTACATGTAGAAGGGGATGCAAGATCAGCTTTGATAAGAGCAATACAGGCATTGTATCATGCCAGAAATGGCATAGACATTGTCTCTAGGACTGAGGTAAATAGCAGTGCATGACTTTTAACAGTTTTTACCAATCAAGTTCTAAGAAAATCTAAAGGACATATCATTCTCCCTCAGCTGACTGGTGCTCAAGTTAAAACATTCAGAAACTTGCTTACTTTATAATGTAGAAGGTTAACAGCTTAACAAAGTAACACATCTATTTTTCAGGCACGCACACATTTTGGTCGTCCGAATTGGTTCACCATCTTCTCAAAATTGGCCGCAAACCACAGTGGAGAAAGAATTGGTAAGAAGCAAGCACCTATTTCTTGCAATTAGCATGTTTAGGAACGCATAGGTCTCTGTTTAGCCAATGAGAAGTGAAATATGGGAATTGTGGTACATACTTCACCCTGACATGAAAGCTTGAAAACATAGGTACAGGTAGGCCAACAACTTTGTCATGTAGATATATAGGTTCCCTTGTAGGTTTGTTGACAGAGCTGGCCAACAAATCAAAGTACCAGCCCTCTCTAACATGACAGCAGCCATTGTCCTTTCCTGGATGACAGTTGTTCTAAGTGCTTGGTTCAACGTCCTAAGTTTCAAGTATCTCGACAGGATATAACTAGAAGATTTGAAAAGTTCCGTTGTAACACAATTTTTTTGGTTTTGGAACAGGAGTCTTCTATTGTGGCCCATCAGCACCAGCAAGGGAGTTGCAGAGTTTGTGCACCAAACTCTCCTTCAAGACGACTACTAGATTTGTGTTTCACAAAGAAAACTACTAAATTCAAAGTGTAAAATGTCACCAGTTCCAGGTCAGAAAAAGGGCGCTAGCACATAATGTCCAATATGTAATAGTAATCTACATCTCCTCAATTCTCTTTTATTTTCAACGCTTTAATCATCTCCAGGAACCATGCCCAACAAGATCACCTGCGGTACATTTTCCCCTGTCAATAAACAGGCGGAGAACATCACTACTAAACAAGAGGAGAATCAAAAAGGTAAAACAAAAGGAAGGGGAAGTTTGTTGGATGTTTAGAGAAAGCTTTGAGGTACTTCTTGGTCACTTTCATTATGCATTATCCAGGCTTGAGTGGGAGCTAGAAACACTGTCCTTCCACTCCTAGATATCTTAACACTCGTCGCTGAAAATCATAACTAGAAAAGAATTGTCAAGTGCTGCAAGATTTACATTAATTTTGAAATTTCCCGAGAAATTTAACATCCGATGTTAAGGCATAAAAGTTGAAAATAAACAAAACAAGAATCATCTGATAACCAACCATCTTCAAATGATTTTTCGAAAGACAAGGTATAATGCTGAGTTGATTTATCAAGCAACGCTGAACAAAATACATCCTCAATAAGTAGCACCAAAAATTTCCAAAAGAACGTTTTGTATGATCTTATTTCCTTAATATCATGGAGCAGCAAGCTTTCCCCGTTTAACCCTTTAGTGCTGCTGCTCCTGATATAATCTCGATCAGTTCAGTTGTGATAGATGCTTGACGAGTCCTGTTAAACAAAATACATATCATGGAAATCAATAATAAGCGCAACAAAATCAAAGAAAATACACTATTGCATGCTAGTAATTGACCCACAGTCCAAAATGTATGGTGGACCAAACTTATTGTGACAGAACATGAAGCAAAAGAAAATCTCTTTTCCGACTGCAAAAATGATAACTTAAGAATGGGGAGTGCAAATGGGGAGAGAGAGAGAGAGAGAGAGAGAGAGACTTGTTATAAGTGAGCGTCAGTCGATCAAGCATATCGCCAGCATTTCTGCTTGAGCTATCCATGGCAGACATCCTAGCCCCTTGCTCACTGCAAGCATTCTCCAGAACTGCATTGAACATGACCTGGATAGAATATCAGACATTGTTATCATGCTGATTGCTTTAAAAATGCAGCACAGTCCCCAGTACAGCTTAGAGAGAGGATTTAGTTGAGGCGTACACAAGAAAATTGGAACTCGGCAAGATTCTGTAGTATTTCACCCTTTGTTTCACCACCTTCAATCTCATAGGAGTCAAGTTCACCAAGCTTTCCACCAGATTCAGATTCTTTCTCCACAACCTATATCAATATTAGCGAAAACCCAACATGAATACAACTAATGAAATCAATTATTTCAACTTATTTGATGCTAGATTATAATCACCTCGGGAGATAATACGGTTGCAATGGTGGGAAGAAATGAAACCACCGACTGAAATTTGTTGAAGACAATCCTTAAAGCATCATACTCCACATTCTTTAAGATGTCATCCGCAAGGACAGCAACCTAAAAGCACAATGGTTTGAAGCACACAGACGTGAGAATGTTCACCGAGAACCTTTGAATTGCATTGTATCTTCAAAGCCTGCATCTCCCACGCAACTTTAAGAAATTTTAAGTGCCATTATAAGATGACAACATAAAGAATCCTTGGCAAGCAGAAACCAAAAATATCTTTTAAGAGTATTCTTCAGAATAACTTGGAACTATAGAGTTTTGTATTCACATGTATTATTTTCCTATTTAAGAATCGGAAACAGTTGAAAACGATTACTTTCCAATTTTCCATAATTAAGCATTAAACACATGCTTTTCAAATGTGCTTCACAATATATTAAATTGTCTACCCTATTTTTCACCCTAGGAAACAGTAATTTTTTACATGTAATTTTCACAGAATATACAATTCATCTGATTTGGATTTTTTTTTTGGATAGAGATTAAAAAATGATTGTCTTTAATTTATGCATTTATTTTTGCATCATGATATATATAAATATACAAACACAGAGACATATAAGGTATGCTTATTGTTTAACATATTATCTGTAGGCTGTAGTACAAATAATTCTAGAATATGTGAATTACGTCGCTAAAATGAAAAACTAGTTGTTATTATAAAGAAGTTGAAAACATTCTCTTTTCCTACTTATTCTGCAGAAAAGGAGAATTGGAAGCAAATACCAAGGAAATTGAGGATTGGAAACTCAAATAAAAAAAAGAAGTCCGCAAGTAAACAGCGAAGGATGTCTTTGCCTCACTAGCCTAAACTTGTGATGCGCAATTAAGCGCACAAATACGAATCGTGATTCAACAGAAGATCCTTTTTTTGTTTAACACAAATCCAAACAACTCAACAGACTTACCTGGGTATAATTAAGAGGATTCTTCTGCAACTCGGTGATTATTATCTCAATATTCTTCTTTGAGTCACGGACCAATTGAGCCTTTGCTTTCTCTCCCAATATGACATATTTTGTTTCTTTCTCGGGACCTGAGGTAGCACAATAAGCTAATCAAAACACATAAATCTCAGTGTGTAAATTCTAAGAATCGAGCTCAAAATAATGCCTACCTGAAACCAACTTGTTCAAACCCCTGCTTATCTTGACTGAAGTAGAGTTAATTCCACCACATAGACCTTTGTCCGAAGAAATAGTAACAATGACATTCTTCTTCACATCAACGCCTAACCAATATAACAAAGGCGATTACAAATAAATAGAAGAGTAAAACAAAATCAATTGAGCGCATAATTGTGAGTGAATAAAAGAATTTAGTAGTCGGTAGAAACATTAGCAAGTGAACAAACTTCATAAGCACTTGAAAACATAAGTTTTCTAATATCCTTACCCTTTATCAAAGCCAAACTTTAACCATATTACTTGTTTTAATCTATGGTCAATGGAGGGCTATACTTTGAATCAAGTCACATAACCTATTCTAATAGAAAATTAAACAACCCAAAATTCACATGGCTAATAAGAACCATAAAGATCCAATTTATCTTAAATTACAAATCATGAAAAGTGTGAACAGATATAGAAGATCAGTAATTCAATTTCACTTTCACACTAAAAACTACCTATACAATGTGTTACCGTTGATTAACCAACCAGAGCAATTATATACATGCATATGAACAGTACAAGGCACCAATGACGTGCCAAAATATAATCTACAACAATGAAGAAGTTCTTGATGGATTGGAAACGAAAGGATGGCGTACTATGTAAAGTTTGCTAATTTTAACAAGAACACCTCAGAACTTAACCAGTGACCTGACCAGGTTATATTTTACATACTTGGAGAGTCGCCAAGAAGTGCAGTAAATGGCTGCCAAAGGCCACGGGAATTTTCAGCTTTGGTCTGAATTGCTCGCAATTTAGAGGCTGCAACCATCTTCATTGCCTTAGTAATTTTCTGAATGTTCTTGATACTCTTCATGCGATTTCGGACTGCATAAGATAAATCAATCATAATTTATCCATATTCACAGGGATTTATTAGGATTATGCAAATGACTGCAAGTCTCTCTAAAAACAAAGGAATTAGGAGATAGAAAGGAAGCCATTAATACCAACTTGAGTAGAGATATAGCGCACCCCAACAGAGGCCTGTTCCCTATACACCACAAACCACTTTTGAGAATTAAAAGTGTCGAAGAATACACAAACTTACGTAATAGATGCCAAGAGTGGTTTCAGCTAAACTCGTCAACAGTTTTTATATAACATTCCATTTCAAAGGCTAATACTCAGAAAAACACTACTGGATTCCGCTGACCAAAGACAATAATTTTACAAAGGAAACACCATGAACATAATTTTTCAATCAATCTAGAAATTATCGAAAAAGAAAACCCGAATCCACCAATCCATCATCTGGAACCAGTAAAACTTACTTCAAACTCCATTCTCAAAACACGACAATCAACATTCAACTTCAAGATTCTCCTTTATCCCCCGTATTCCAAACAAACAGATACAGAGAAGCACATAATCACATAAAAATCGTAACACACAACACCAACCAACAATGTTCGGCCAACCACATACCGAGGAACAAACATTAAAAAATAGAAATGAAAAACAAATGGACACAAATCTCAATCCATATTTCATCAGAACCCAGAGAAATGTAGAAATTGGGAAGGAAGGGAATCGTACTCGGGGATAAGATAAGATCGGGAAGCAGCGGCGATTGGATGGCTATTTGATAGAGGCACAGCAGCAAATCGTCGGACTTCGCGTCGGAGAACAGCCATCGCCATCGATGAAGAAGATGATGACAAAAACCCTTGAAAGATTGGTTAGGGAATAGGGACAGTGTTCGATTCAGGTTTTTCCGTTCAGTCGATTGCAGTTGGCATGGCGATGGATGTTTCGGCGGCGTCGTTTTGGCCTTGTTTGTTGTGTCAAACAAATTTGTAAAATTAATAAATGTCAAAACTCAAATTTATAAATTTATTAAATTACAGTTTAATATTTCAGAATATTTAAATTAAACTTTAATATTTTATAAACCTTCAAATAAATTATTTTCACACAAAAAATGTAATAAATATATGATTCTTTCAATCTTTTGCCATATCATTGATAATATAGTATTTTTTAATATATTTATAATTTCACAATATTATATATGCATATCATTTCGTAAAACTTATTCTTTTTATAAAATATTTAAAATTAATTAATTTTAATTTACTTTAAATAAAATTAATTAACATTAAATCTTCTTCGCCTAATACTCACATATTCGAATTTAGCCTTAACATTTTTATATAAATTAAAATCAAACTTAAATATTTTGGAATATTTAAATTGAACCTTAAAATTTTATAAATATTCAAATAATTTTTTTCTCAAAAAAAAAAGTACCAAATACATGATTATGTCCATCATATATCATATTGAAGGTGGGGGGTGACAATGGGTCAAGTTAGGCTCGAGCTTAGGCAAATTTAAATTTAGGCTTAGACTTGGCCCAAAATCCAATCAGGTATGAGGCTCCCAACCTAAGCCAGAGTTTGATCAGGCTAAAACGACCTAAAGCCCATTAAGCCTAGATTAAGTTCGATTAAATAATTTTAATTTTTTAAAATAAAAAAGACGATATTTTCTTTTAAAATGTTAAGCTTTAGGTTAGGTTTGGCTAAACAATTCGAGCTCGAGTTTGACCTAAAGCCTAATCAATTCGAGCAATGTAATTGTATATTCAAAACTACACCCTCTGTTCTTCACAAAGTTAATCCTTGTCTATTTAGAACACTTCCCCTTCTATAAATAACTCAATGAGAAGTTCAAAATGCTTAAGTTTATTTCTATTATCTGCACCAATTCCCTTATTCAAATAAAGACAATCTTAGTCAGTTATAAAACTTCCAAAACTGTTGTCTATGGGTACTAGCATTTAACATCAAAAAGATGAATATGAATATCACATTCTAGGTTTAGTTATTTCTTGATCCATTTAACTATGTGTATATTCTTGGATGAAATGAAACATCCAGAGTTGTCAATAATTAGTTATTTAATTCGTTTTCATAAGTATGAATCATAGTGTTTAGGTATCACCATAGTGTATTATATGTTTTAAGAACTTTTTCTATAGTTATTACCACATTAATATGTTTTGTTGAAAATTAATGCTACATTTATTTATAATATGGATATTGGTAAATTTTGAACTTCATTATAGCGGGGTGTTGGAAAGAAATGACAACAATAAACATATTAGGACAAGATCAAAAGGAAGAATGATATAGGTGTTGATAAACTTAACATGCCATAAAAGGAATGTCAAAAGATGAAGGAAATAGAGTAGTCTCGATGAGATGTGTAAAAGAGTTAATTTTACACCATAATAAGTACATGTTGTCAATACCTAACCACACACAAGAATTGAACTACCACAACATTAAAATCTATTATAAGCCGATGAGAATCCAATAATAGATGGTGAAGAATATGATGCTGATATTGATAATGAATGTGAAACTAATTCATAGTAGAATAGAAGTATGAAAGAAAAAGGATTGTGTAAAACTTAGGTGGAACAATATAATAAAGATTCCATTGTTATGCCAATGAGTAAATATGGAGATGGTTTAGTTGAAAATATGATATATGTAATTAATGATGAAGAATATGTTACCGCGAGAGCAAATAATAAGAAATGTGCCAAGAAGGTAAATAGTGGGTTTGAATATGACAATAACATGGATAGGGTTGGAAGTAATGGACAAGATTATAATAAAAAAGGTTATTTATTCAAAAAATTCATAAATATAAGAAGAAAGTTCACATAATTGGTGTAGTAAATATGAGGATAGTGACATTAAAGTTTAATCACTAGTTTATAGTGATGATAGATGATATAATGGATCTATCAAGAGGAAGAAATATATTATGTTTAACCAAATAGTGGATATGAATGATTTTTAGTTTGAAATTGGCATAAAGTTTAAAGACAAGATGCAGTTCAGTGAAACAATCATAAATTATGCAATTACAAATAGATATGATGGTTTAATAGAGATATATATTATGACAATTAAGGTTGTTTGTAAGCCACAATATTCATTTAGGGTACATGCTAATAGGATTGGAATTGAAAAAATATTTGCTATTAAGATATTATAAAACAAGTATAGTTGCAAGAAAGTGCAAAGAAACAAGCAAACTAGTAAAAAGTGGATACAAAATGAATTTTAACACAAGTATAGAAGAAATTTGAATTAGCCAATTAATGGGAGAATGGATGATCTTTAGAGAAAGTGTGGGCTACAGATGACTAAAGCCCAATGTTATGGGGATAAATAGGAAGCTATTATGATGCTATGAGGATCTATAGAATGTTAGGAAGCTATTATGATGTTATGAAAATCTATAGAATGTTATTATGTAAAGTTATTGTCTTATCGACAAGAGTTACAATGGACCAAAAAAGATGAGAAATTCATTATTCAATGTTTAAGAGGTTTTATATAGGATTTAGTGCATTAAAGTATGGTTCTTTTAGTGACTATAGAAAAATAGTTAGACTAGGTGAATTTTTTTTAAAGATATTCCTTAGAGATACTTTATTAGCTACAGTTAGTCTTGATGGAAATAGTTAGGCATTCCCTATATCTTGGTTTTTGGTTGAGGGAGAGAATAACCAATCCTAGTATTGGATTTGGATATTCTAGATAAACATCTAAAAATAAGTGGAAATGTATAGAATTTTGTAAGCAATCAACAGAAAGTAATCTTTAAGTATTCATGCATGCAATGTTCATTTCTTTATATGCTTTGAATTCTTTTACTTACAATTCTTCTTTTTGGGTTACTATGTTTAATGGATGCATTAAAGAATCTTTTCCTAGAAGCTTAGGGTGGAAAATTGTCTGACATGTTTATGTAAATTGGTTTAAACTTTATAAAGGTCACACATATAAGAGTTTATTTTTACAAACGGTAAGTTGCACAACAAAAATGGAATTTGATGAGATAATGGAGCAAATGAAGAACATATCAACGAAGTCCTATGATGATTTCAAAGTAAGGAAACTAGAGACTTTTGTGAAGACATTTTTTAGTACAAGACCAAAGTGTAAAATAGTTCACAATAACATATCAAAGGTATCGAATGGATTCATTTGTGAAGCTCATAAAAGAAGCTTGATCAATATATTTAAGGATATTCAAGTTACATTAATGACTTGAATTCATGAAAAAAAAAAGGATATGATGCTCAAATCCATTGATAATATATGTTCAAAAGTAAGGAAAAAGAAAATTGTTGTATAATAGGAAGTAAGGCTAGTATATCACCAAGATTAATGAAAGTTTAAAGTTTGAAGTCATGTATTTTGTAAACAAGTTAACTATTCATTTACAAGCACTAACTTGTCGATGTGAACTTTGGGATTTAACAAGAATCATGTGTATCCATGCAGTGGCTATATATCATATCACAGGAAGGATATGAATGTTTATATGAGCTAACACTACAAGCATTAATGTTATTTAAAGAGTTATTAGTATGCTATGAAACCCATTAGTGGTCCAAAACTTTGGTTAAAGATTGAAAAAATGCAACCTATATTGCCTCTTTTGATTAAGAAGATGGCTAGAAGGCCCAAAAAAGCTAGATAAAGGGATAAAAATAAGAACAATATCATCTTAATAAATTGAGCAAGTAAGAGTAGTTATGAGATGCCATCATTATTGTAAAGTTAGTTACAATAATAAAATAAGGATCAACCTTCAAGGCATCATGAAATTGTTAAGGCAGTTATAAATTTTTTCTACCATCGTCCTAAATATGACTTAAATATTAAATTGTTCGTTACAAAGTCATATGTTTAATGTTATGAAAAAGAGGAGGGTCACAAAAATGTTAAGTCCTACATCTAATTGTGGCAGTTTTTCAATTAGAAAGCCTAGACAATTAAAACTTACAAGTTTAAATACCATATTGTCTATCTTAAAAAGGGAAAAAAGGGTGGTCAATTAATATTAACCTTTAATTTTTAAATAATTTGCCCCAAATTGTTTAACAACATAACTATTTATATTCCTATTGGCAATTGTAGGATATGAAGCAGCATTTGAAGAAGATAGTGGGCACACTTATTTTATGATTTGTCACTTAAATACGTTTTATGTTGATTATGTGCAATTATATTGTAAGTCCTAACATTGTACTTTTTATATATGATGTTTCACAGATGGTGGTCATCAATTTCAAGTACTTTGAACCTCTAGAAAATAATTGAAAACAACTCAAACTTCTCAAAATAAAACTTCAATACAACTTAAACCAAGAGGAGGATCAAATTAAGGGCAAAGATTAACTAAAACAAATCTCTTGCTAATAATGAATCTATTGCACATTAAATCGTTTATTGGCAAATTTGGATATTGTGTTTGTTATGATTTCATTGAGAATTGGACATTGTGTCCGTTATGCTTTAGTTGAGAATTTAAACATTGTGTTTTTTTATGATTTAGTTAAGAATTTGAACATTGTGCTTTTGCATAGTCTCTAAAATGGTTTCATGTTCCTAGAACTAATGAAATAGTTCTTTAATTGTGGTCATCTATCATTGTTTTTGTTCATTGTTTTGCTTCAATTTTGGAATATGTTCTTTTCTTATTGCAAAGAGCGTTACTTATTAACAATGTAAAGCATTCTTGATTTAGCCCATGATGGCTTTGTTATGCTCAACTATAATTCATTTTTCATTCTTCGTTGTTCTACTTCAACTTTAAGCTTTTGAACCACTTCAATGTAAATGAGGGTGACTAGTATGTAATTAAGGAGAGTATTGATCAATATCTGAATAAAACAAAATAGGGTGAAGTGGAGAATCAATGTAATCAACCAAGTGAAATCTAAAGTATCGAAAATTCTAAGCAAAGATATATATAAATCTATTAACAAACAAGACATCTCCAAAATATTGGGACATAATCTCATATAGACTTAACTCATGTTCCACTATGAATTTAAGCTAACAACAAAAAGTTATGTAATGATGTTTTTTTTTTATTGTAAGTGGATTAAATAATGCATTGCAAAATTTGGCTTTAAAAAGAGAAAGCTAGAATTTCATGGTAAAGGCTGAAATTTTATAAAATGAAGTAAAACAAAGAGATGAAACAATACAAAAAAGATAATCTTAAGTCACTCATTCCCACAAATTGTTTACGTAAATAGTTTAATAGTACATTGCCCATCAGTCGCTTTAAAAACCTACTAGACATGATAAAATATGTTAATATTAGAGTTAGGTATATTAGATGGCCAAGATATGTAGTTAATTGAGACCTAAAAAATAAAAACATATAAATATTGCAATTATCAAAATTGCACTATATAAAAAAAGTTCACCTTTTATGAATAACAATGAATCATGTAGACAAAACTCATATCCCACCACACAGAAGATGTCTAACACATTTTTTTATAATAACAAATCTTTAACTCATTTATCAATACAAATATCTATAAGATACCTATAATTTGAATGTTTTAAAAGATTTTTATGATAATATCATCATTAAAACTATAATTGAACAACCACTTTTGTAATGATATATTGATAAAAATATTAACCAATATTAGGCTTACATTGATATCCGTAACTTCATTTTGTCATTACAAATAAAGCACTCGATATAGGGAATTTGAAATATAAATATGGATCATGATAACAACTAAAATGAAATAAAATCAATATATATTAAATAGTAGCGACTGAAAGTAATATTATTATTTTATTGTTGAACATAATAATTTCTCTTGAAAATTTGAGAATATATCCTTCTAGCTTGTTAAGTTGTTAAGACAACAATAAACAACATTCTTGAAGCTATTAAAAACACACTTACAATCTTCCTATGTCAAGTATATACCAAATGTATAAGTACTAAAAGCTATATATATTTTATTTTCACCCATATTTCTCTTAATTTTATTACCATATCATTGTATGAATATATTAATCAATAGAAGATGAGAGTCCTAAATAATAAAACTAAATTATGGCAAAAGCATAAAGATTTAATAATTAGTGGCAGATTAAACTAAAAGATTATAGTAACTTGCTACAATATGTGATCTGATATCTATATGGGGGATAATTGTTTTAATTTGCCTCTCTTCACAATTTTCCCACTTTGATCTCAATTTGTAGTTTATTTATCATTGCTCGATCTTTTTTGCCATACTCTCTCTTAGAGCTTATAAATGAATTGTTCATAAAACTAATAATGTTGATCATTTGATGTATAAATTGCAGACACATAATTCATTTCTTTCTGTGTATAAGAAGGTACTTGAGTTACCTCCACTACTTTGGCAAACTAATGAATGATATTATGTATGGATTCCTTAAACTCAAAAGCAAAATGAAAATCATTTTGTCATATATCTAGGCTATATAAAGCTTTGTAGAAATCCTCTAGACAATAATAAAAGATAACATTCGAGCATTTTATAGTGAAAAGTAGTTAAGGTCAAAGCCCTAATTTCCATTTCCTATTCTCGAAAGGACAATATCATGTTGTGAAATCAATCTTGGTTGTATAGCTTAATGGTACATTTTTTAAATTGCTCAAATTGCAATACTTACATTTTAAGAGAAATGAGAATATAGCTAGTCGAGCTATCGAAGCCCCCGAAATAATTCTCATTCTTCAAACTTCTTGTAGTGATCGTGGAAATAAGTCGAATTGCTAGACCTCGTATTCGGAGATATTTAATGGTTGAAACTCATTGCAAATTTTCTTAAACAATAATGCATATGCGGAAAAATCGATAATCAAAATGACCCAATATATTTAAAACAATTACAGTCACAAAGATGCAAACATTATTGAACACATTAGAGTTTCAGTAATCACTTGGGCCCATTACAGAGCACAATGCTTGTTTTCATAATATCTTTACATTTCAAAAACTACCCCTTTGCCTTAATACAAATACAAAATACATATGATACAGTTGAATGTTTATGCTTCAGATGATTCTAAAATACAAAAAGTTCCTAAACTAAATTAATTACAAAAGTCTCTAAAATCTTGGAGTTTCTGATGCCTTACCAGGATCGCTAATATTCTCTTTCTGCACCTGAGGAGGGAAATGTGGGGTGAGTTACACAGCTCAGTGACTAATATATTTATAGTAATTGACAATAGACCAAAATCAAGCATATATA
>JANZLF010000007.1:14111609-14128364 GCA_026546835.1 Erythroxylum foetidum | reverse complement strand
GGTTGTTGTGATTGTGAAATTTATCGTCTGCCTGCATGTTTGATCACTTGTTAATATGCATGTTTAATTTTCTTTATATGCAAATTGTTATCCAGCTGCATATATTTTGTGTATTTGCTTAATTATGATTAATCTTTGCCTACGAAGTAGTTCCCCATACTTATACATTTGAACTTGGAGTCCTAACTTGTGGTTCTTTATACATGACATACATTTGAAGTTGGGATCCAACATTTTCCCAAACATAAAGCGATTAGCTTGTCTCTTTAAAGAGATATGCCAAAAGGGACGACAAGCATCATGTTATGTGCAGGGAGTGAAGGATGTAATGGCTATTATGCTTATATCCTAACCACTTAGCACATGTAGTGGTAGTTATCCTAAACACTTACGCCGATAGAAAATTAGGATTTGGTTTGTTTGATATCGTAGCAGTTTATTAATATCCTAAGACAAACAGAATAAATTTTTACAAATTTATTGTGTTAAAAAAAGAATCAAGTTCTGTTAGTAAAAGTTATATAGTTAATATGGATATTTTCAGTTTTAGTAATGTGCCTCTCATTTGCAGTTTAGTAGCATAACCAAATCAACACCAGATATCATACCCACTAATCAATCATAATATTCAATTGCCTTTGATAATTTATTGATCATTCACATTGTTTATCTTGCTGAATGTAAGTGTGAGTCTACAGGGCTTAAGTTTGGATTCAAGCCGTTAAATTGCTTGACTTCTGCATGTTTAATTTTCTTTATGTTCTATTTTTAGTGTTAACTTCGAACAACAAAATCATATATGATGTGTAAATTGTTATCCAGTTGCATATATTTTGTGTATTTGCTTAATTATGATTAATCTTTGCCTAGGAACTAGTTGCCCATACAAAGTTTCTATTTGGGTATGATTAAGGAGTTATTTAGATGTTATAATAAATTTAGAAAACTCCTGAAGTTAGTTTCTTGAGTTAGAATTTTAGAAATATGCAAATTGAATATGAAATTGTTATTGCTAGACTGTTTATGCAATCTAATTTGAGAGTTGAAGGTTTGCCGCTATTTTCCTGTCTACTCAAGATGATTTTGACATAATTTTAAGTATAGTATGCCTGGAAATTCAAGTGAAAGATTATGAGATTAAATTGAACTTGGAAAAAACACTCATGAATGTTTGCATCTTGTTTTTGAAGTTGTGCATTCAATTCTGATTTTCTAACATTCCAACATGATTTTAGCTTGTTTTACGTGCCAAAGACACGATAAATGACAACTCACGTGTTGAGAAATTAAAGGGATTTAAGTAGAATTCAATCTTTGAAGTTGAATAAGGTTAAACTAACGAGTTACATGTTGTTTTAGTGTGCAAATTCTAAATCTTATTTATTGGGTTTCATGGTCATAATTTTCTAGTTTAAGGGGCTGAAATTTGGTAGATAACATGGGTATAAGTTTGTCCATAAGTTTGAGTTGATTTTGACATCAAGTTATAGATGTTTTCACCTTGTTGTTGTGGACAGAATTTTTCTAAACGAATTTTAGTTTGTTTGGAATTTTAATCACATACACTTATTAATGATCTTTATTAGTAAAAACATTCATTGTAAATTCGGAACAAAATTTTAATAAACAACATTCCTTGTGGGATCAACTTTTATTTCATCCTATACTAAGTTTTTAATTTGATAGAAATAAGGTATTAATTTGTATATGCTTGACGGCACATATCAATTATGTAGTGAAATTGGTGGTGTAACAATGGCAACAAAAATGATGCTGAATGGAAGATATAGAAGGGAAAGTAGCAATTGATCTTGGGTGTCCATAAGAAGTAAAAGAGAAAGAGGCTAAAATAAGGATTTAGGTTTTTTTTCTTTCTTTCTTATTTTGTATTTTCAAGTATTAGTTTGACAATGTGGAAATCATATTCCACTTGTCATCCTCGTGGCAAATATACTAACTGACTTAGCTAGTCATGTTAGCACCGGTGGGTCATTTTTACAAAAATTAAAAATTTAAGTATTTTATTACTATTTTTAAAGATCATGTTAAAATTGTAAAATTTAGAAAATTTTGATTTTTTTACATCCATTATATTTTTACCCTAATCTCATTACTAAAACTTGAATTCATCAAACTTTAAATTGACCAATTCTAGTTTTACAATATTGATATAGTGGTAATTGATAAATCTATATTAAAAGAGGGTTGCTTATGTTTAAATTTTCTGTAATTTAGTTTTTTATTTTAATTATTATATATTGAATATTATCACTTATACCTCTATGTAATATTGATTAATTATTATACAATTTTCTTTTATCATATTGCATTAGTATTTTATTTATTCATAATCCGAAAATGATGCCGTATTAAAAGTTAAAATTTAATATTATATTATTTTAAATAAAAATAAAATAAAATAATAGAATATGACCGAAATATTTTAGTCCCTTTTTTTTTTTGTTTCTTTTTATGTACCAAAGCCCTAAACCCTTTTAGTGGCGAGTCCGTATGGCTTCTCAGAGACGAACGGAAATGGCGAATGAGAGCTTCAACTCCCATCAACTCAACTCCCATTTCTTCGGTCAGTTTCTTCTTTCCCATCCGTTTGACTTTCAACCAAAAGCAAAAGCAATACTGGAATTGTGAATCTTTGGATGCAATTCTAAAAGCTTGAGACATCTTGAGAGATCAAGCAATACGATTTCCCTTCATTTTCTTGACAACCGAAGAGAGGACCTTTAGCATCATTTCTAATTGTTCAATAAGTTTTTTAGTTGCGTTTTTTCTTGAGCATTAGTAGTTAGCTAACGAGTTTGCTCAAGATTAGACCTGATTTTGGTCCCAAGCCTGCGCTTTTGTTGACTACTTATGTGTTGATTATGTTGCTGTTTGAAGTGATTCTACTCTATTGCTTAATAGTCCTTTTACGTGCGGCTTAATCTTTTCTTAATCGATTCAATGTTGTGATTCAAGTATGGAGAGAATTTGTATGGGGTGCTATTGCTGGGGGTTTTGGTGAAGGAATGATGCACCCTGTTGATACGGTGAAGACCCGTATTCAAAGCCAAGCTGTTATTTGCAGAAGTCAGGTGCGAATTATTAGCCATTAGTATTAGAAGGTTACCTCGTTTGCTTTTCTGCTACAAGATTGTCTTTTCTCGCCTGGGTATTTCTGTCATTAAGAATGTCGCCTTGGTGTTATCAAGAATGTGTCCTGTTTGGAAAAGATTCCTCCTTAACGTTGTTACTTCTCCGTTTCCAAACTTTCATAACTGCCAGAGCCAGACAAGCATATTGCAGATGATTCGGACAGTGTGTGTTGCTGATGGTGTGAAAGGTAGACGATCAAAATTTTATCTTTTAGGCTAATACAGTGGTTCATCATATCCTATCAAGTTTAAGTTTTTGTGTATGATAATGCACTGGTCTATATAAGAAGTATACATACTCTATGCATGTGCTGTGTGGATGCTTTTTAATCATTGTCAACATATTCTGCACTTGTCATTTTGTAATGATAATTTAACAGTCTGGAAGTATTTGTCCCTTGACTCTGGAGAATTCTTCTTTCCAATGCAAGAAACAATATTTGGCAACTTCTCTCTTATGTTTTTAGTGCATAATATCTGCTGAATCGTAGATTTTCCCTAGACTGATCATTTTCTAGGCTTTTACAGAGGAATTACTCCTGGGATCACTGGTTCTCTTGCAACTGGGGCCACATATTTTGGTTTTATAGAGTCTACCAAAAGGTGGATTGAAGAATCAAATCCTAGTCTTGCAGGTCACTGGGCCCATTTTATTGCTGGAGCTTTTGGTAAGTGATTCTCTTGCTTCTTTATTTTGGTGGCAACATCATCTTTACTATTTTGAAAGGCTGCTTATATGATTAAGGAATTCAGAAGTATAGGTGCTTCTGAGGTTTGATCTGCGTTTATATAGAATTCAACTTTGAAGATTGAATTGCCACATACAAGCCCTTTTATAACCATGCTCGTATTATTCTTGAGGACAAACCATCCATATCCACTGGATGTGGAGATGTTTAGTTTTATGCTTTTATAGTATGAAATCTCTAACAGTTAAAATCAAGAAATTCAGTAATAATGGACTCAACGGCAATTGGGTTTCTCTGAAGGTTTCCTGTCATGTTTTGCTCTGTGTTTCAGGAGATACTCTTGGTTCTGTGGTGTATGTTCCATGTGAAGTAATGAAGCAACGCATGCAGGTGCAAGGCACAAGAGCAGCTTGGGCTTCAGCTGTGAAGAAGAATGCTTCATTTAAATCTGGTGAGGGAATGTATGAATATTACACAGGCATGTTCCAAGCTGGTAGGTCAATTTTGAAGGAGCAGGGAATGAGGGGATTATATGCTGGGTAACAAACTCTTCAATCTATCTTCTCTCACTCTCTCTCTCTCTCTCTCTCTTCGTGCATGTCTGCCTTTTTATATTGGTCTTGGGTTGCATTGAAATCTTTTGATTTTAAATTTGATTCAAAAGGTAAGTTGGATTTTCAAATAGGAAGAATTAACAAGAGGATTTTGTTGGTGCATTTTATTTGTGAAAGGTTGATTTAATTAAAAGTCCAATGTAAACTTTGATGCACATTAAACTTTGTTGCATCACTTCTTCAAAATCATTGACTTGTATGTGGATGTTTTCAAGGAAAGTAGTATCGAAGCTTATCTTGATTTCATAATGTCTAGTATAAAATGCATCAATTCTAATCTCATGATGTGAGAATAGTTTGTGAGCTCCTGTAGTCTTTAAAAAGCAAAAATCCTTATTTTTCAGTATTTAATCATTCTGATTTAATAAACTTGTGAACACTGTTAGAAGGTAGTCTTGAAAACGTCATATGCAAAGCCTTTGTATTGATAGCTGTTAATCTTTTTCTTGGTTGCTTTGACAGATACTGGTCCACACTTGCAAGAGATGTGCCATTTGCTGGTCTTATGGTAAACTGTTTTATTCTAAGTTCTTAGTCTTAGCTTTATTTTGTCAACAAGTTGCAGGGTCAATTTTTTTGGATTTCGATCATTACTAGATGGGATCAGTTTCATTTTATTTTATTTTTTGTTTTCCATTTGTAGGTTATGTTTTATGAAGCACTTAAAGATTTGGCTTACTATGGTAGGCAAAAATGGACCCCCAATTTAGAGAGCCTTATAAACAACTCGATGGAAGGGCTTGTCCTCGGAGGATTGGCTGGTGGTATGTTGCTGTGCCTTTTTCCCCATCTCGAGTGTGGGTTTTTAGGAACCAAAAGAATTGGTTGTCTGGTTAAAGCTATTTTATAGTATGATCTAAAAGTAATCAGTGAAACAGATTTTGTTGGGTTCTTTTCGGCAAGTGTAGGAGGGTAAACTAGGAAATGTTAAATGAGGGTGAGTCATGAGGAAGTTAGTTAGAATAAGGGAATAAAAGGGTGTTATGGGAGAATAGAGGGGGCATTGGGTTATGATATTGTGATTGGTGATTGTAGGGAGGTTCAGCTAGCCCTCGAAGTCTAGCTAAGGAATAATAGTTACGGGTATTCCATTCATTTCTACTTCATTCTTGTTCTTGTTCTGTGCTGTGTGTGCTCTGTTGTGGTTGTGTGTGTGTTTGCGGAAGTGCAGGTCTCAATACTAGGAATTGAATCACTGTTAGAGAAAGAGGTCTCTAACAGATTTAGAGTAGTTTTCCTTCTGCAACAAACTGATCACTGCATACAGCTGGAGCAGTTCTATTGGTTTCCAAGCACCTCCTTTGTTAGGACCAATGTGGTCGAGGGTAATTCAGGAAGGGGGAGAATAAGAGAGATGTAAATAAGCCTAGGATATGGAGAGTATACTCGAGGAGAAAGAAAGAGGGGCAAAGAGGAGTGAGTTAGTTAGTTAGTGGCTGAGTTGGCACAAGGGCTGGGTTGTAACAGAATGGCCTCAGTAGGTAGTTTTGAGGCAAAGAGGGAGAGGGGATTGGAAAGTAAGAAGAGAGATATTGGTGACAGAAAGAATTTCCTTCTTTCTGAGGAGCATTTCAGCTCTGGAAGGGTTGTCCTGTGGAATAACCCCTGTAATAGCAGTAGAGTGCCTTTTATCTGTTTAATAACATACACTTTCTCTAGTTTATAAAGCTAGAGTTCTATCATCCTTCTTATCCGTGGTACTAAAGTTTGTGATGCAATTTAATTGTTGACCTTGCATTTACAGTGCTTTATGGTTCATGAACCACATGCAGGTTTCAGTGCATATCTCACAACTCCTTTGGATGTCATCAAAACAAGATTGCAAGTCCAAGGATCAACTATAAGGTACTACTTGTTATTCTTAGGTTTACTTAGAGCACAATTATAAGACTATCAACGCTGCATGATAAATGTGCTTCAGTTTCTTTCTTCTTTCTTTCATCAGATTTTTGTATGAAGTTGATCATTTAGTTGAGATCGGCTTGATATTTGATGTAAAAGTTCATCCTACTTAATGCAAATGTTAATTAACCTAGTTCTCTCTCTCTGTCCCTAGCCCCCTCTCATATTAATAAAAAGAAAAACAGTGTTTAATGCCATGACTTATGCTCAAATGTTTATTTCTGGTGCACATACTTTTCCTTTATTGCGTCTTTTTTGGGCTCTAAGATTATTAGCGTAATATTGTATTGGGAGAAGGATGAGGAAGGATATTGTGATGGATGAAAATTTCCGTCCTGTTGAGCCAATTGTTGGCTACAAACAAATGAAAGGTCTTAACATATTATTGATAAGCTGATACAGACTGTATTGGCTACGGATTTCTTTACTGCTTAGTTTCTTAAACCATGAATTGTAGTGATTTTAGATCTCAAAGTATTGGTCAGCATGAGGAATGGTTTAATTCTAGTAAAATTAACTCTATCATGATGAGAAGTAGTGAAGGAGAAAAGAAAAGCTAAACGAATAAAATGAAATGACCATTTTTCTGAGTTCTGGTGTTAAAAATAAAATAAATAATGCATTACAATTGGAGTCTCATTCACTTGTCGTTAATGATTTTACAGTCCAAAGATGTGCAGTTAATGTTGATTATATCTCACTGATTGTCATTGTGACTTAGGTACAACGGCTGGTTGGACGCACTTCTGAGAATTTGGAGTAGTGAAGGTGTGAAAGGAATGTTCAAGGGAAGCATCCCCAGGATAACATGGTATATCCCAGCCTCTGCTCTTACCTTCATGGCTGTGGAATTCCTTAGAGATAAATTCGACGAAAATGTAGATGATGATAATTTGCAAGAAGTTGCTAACTTGTCAATAGAGAAATCTTTGCCAGAGGTAGCTCAAAACTGAATCTGACCTATATACTACTAATGGATCACTAGTAATTGAAAGGTTGCATTATTCACCACAGGCAGAAACTTTGTTAGGTCTTTAAGCTGGTTAGAGACTTAACTATGCTTCATAACAAGATTGAGTGAACGGTAAGATTTGTATATAACCCCAACTGATTGAAATTTGGAATGTTAATTCTTGTTGAGCTTGAATCTCTTGCAAGTTTTGTATAGTGAACTTTTCTGATAAAACTAACTGTTTAGCATAATGGTCTTGTTTGCAACTTGGCTCATTTGCATTTAACTGTTTATAACATTCAGGTAATCATTCTCTCTTCTTCTTCTTCTTCTTCTTTTTTTTTTTTGTAAAAGTTCTAAATTATAGGTTATAAGTTGAATTAAACGAGGGTTACTTTTCAATGCTTAAACGGATACAATGTTAGGTCTTCCTTTTGTTTATTTGTTATTTTACAAAATATCACAGAAGAAACTAAAACATCTTGACTTACTTTACTTCCTAAAACATCTGAGCCTTGTTTACAAAAGGCAAAAGGGAAAAAATGAATGAAATTCCTTTCTCCATTACCCTCTCGAACCATAATTTTAGACAAGATTTTGGAGTTGTATGACACCAAATGCTTTGAAAACATGTTAATATTATTAAAATTGTGATGTAATGTGAAAAATTGTTAGAAATTGATTCTTTAAGTAACTCATATGTTAAAAGCAATTAAGGAATTTAATAATTTAATAAATGGGTTTTTTTGGACTTTTAATCCATTATGATGGAGAGTTTTAAAACTGGTCAATAGTTGTCAGTTTATTAAGAGGATTGAAGTTGTGTTTCTATCTAATAATAAGTTTTCGTTTTCTCACTAACATCATTGCTTAAGAAAATGAGATAGAAACTTCAAAGAAACAAACAAATCAACTAAGGAGATTATTGAGAAATGTTTCCAAATCCTTGAGATATGGATAAAGGTTGGTATTCAGAAACTCTATCTTTGAATTAGAATAAAATTATGAATATGATTGAATATTTGTGAGCTCTCTAAAATTTTAGATGTTGTTTATAAATGGTATCAGAAATTTATAAGATATTCATAGTTCTCCTTTAATGTAAATTTCTCATGATTAAACTCTATGAATCCTAATATGAAATCTTAGAAAAACCTAATTTTTGTTTTTCATGGGTTTAATGATTTTGAAAGTTGATTTCATATCTAATGTATGGGATGCAAAAAACAAACGAAAATTGTTGGGAAAAATTTCCAACGAATAAAGTCCTAGCACTAGGCGCAATATCGAGTGTTGGATATGATTTTCTGCGCTGGCTACCAATCGACCATTATTTTTTAATTTTTTTTATTTCAAATATTATGATTAAAGCTTAATTACCTATAATTTGATGCTACTGAATTATAATTTTATGGGTAAATTGAAACTTATTAATATAGAATATTTTTAAAATCAACCAAACGTGGTTTGCCAATTTTTATAGTTAACGAGTATGAATGTATATAGGGCATATCAAAATTAGTTGTATTTAGATATCGAAAACATAATAATTATTACCAGTTGATGTACGTGTGATTACCAAATTATGTACATATTAGCATTATTACGTGTTGTATGTTATATTAATGGATTGTCCAAAAGTAAACATCAGTATGCAATTTATGAAAATCATTATGTGTTGTATGGTGTGTTAATGGATTGCCCAAAAGCAAACATTAATATACAATTTACGAAGTTTTTCTGAATCTATATAGCTTATTGTTGTATAAAGCATTAATGATAAGTTTTAGTTTCCTGCTGTAGCTATTGTTGTGCATCTAAATCTATTATATTTTGCAATGTTTAATGGATTGAACTTCTCTAAATGAAGTGAACAAATCCAGTTCTATCTTGGAGTTATAGACATGGATTTGAAACTCAAAACTAAGAAACCAAATGCTCTTAATGTTTTGAGCACTGATGAGGAGAAAATCTATTTTAACAACTGGAAAAGATCAAATAGATTGAATCTGATCTATATGAAGATGACAATTGCTGACAATATTAAGTTAGCTCTTCCTAAAATTGAAAGTACTAAAGAATTACTTAAATTGGAGAAAGAGCGCTTTTAGATTGCTGACAAGTCTCTTTCTAGGACTTTTATGGGTACATTGATCCTCATGAAGTTTGATGGATTACGTACTATGCATAAATACGTCATTGAAATGACAAACATTGTAGCAAGACTTAGTCTTTAGGAATGGAAGTCGATGAAAGGTTCATTATGCAGTTCATCTTAAACTTATTACTGTCTAATTATATTCCTTTGCAAAAAAACTATAATACCATAAAGGACAAATGGAATGTGCATGAGTTGCACAACTGGTTCAGGAAGAGACTAGACTCAAGAATCAAAGAAGTCACTTTATCATTTTTGTCAAAAATCAAGGAGTTAGTAAGAAAGATGGAAAGAAGTATGGGAGGAAATTGAAGGCACCCATGAAAGTTAGTTGGGAATCCTCTTAGATCTACAAGAAGGAACATGATGAATGCAGATGTCATTTATATAAGAAGGTTGGGCATTTCTAAATCAAACGTTCTAAACATAAGGCATGGTTTGAGAAAAAAGATAAACCTAGTGCTTATGTATGCTTTGAAACAAACCTTGATGAAGTTTCTTTTAATACTTGGTGGATTGATTTTGGTTATACTAATGTTTTTAATACCTTGCTGGGATTCCTTATGACTCAAACCATAAGACCAAATGAAAGATTTGTCTATGTGGGCAAATGAATGAGAGTTTCAGTGGAAGCTATTGAGACTTATTGCTTAATCCTAGATACTAGATATCATTTGGAATTATGTAAAACTTTTTTATATGCATAGCATATCTAGGAATTAAGTTTTTTTTAAATCCAAACTTGATAGATTTGGATACTCATTTAAATTTGGTGGTGATAGTTTCGGTTTTTACAGACATAACCATATGATTGGTAGTTGTATATTGTGTGATTGTTCATATAAATTAAACCTCGATATTGTTTATGCTAAAACTTTATTAACTTTGAATCCCAATATTGATATCAAATATAGTTTGATTAATGCTAAATCTACGTACTTGTGGCATAAGCATTTGGGACACGTTTTTAAAGAATGACTTTAAAGATTAATAAAGAATGAAATATTTCCTGAATTGGATTTTATTGATCTTAACATTTGTGTGGATTGTATTAAAAGGAAAACAAACAATGTACTCAACTTCTTGAAATAATTCACACTAATATGGGTGGACCATTTGATGTGCCTAATTTCAATAAAGAAAACTATTTTTATCACTTTTATAGATGATTATTCATGTTATAGATATGTATTTCTAAATAAGAAATCTTCTGTTGTAAACACGTTATAGGTTTATATTAATAAGGCTAAAAGGGAATTAGACAGAAAGATAAAAGTAGTAAGGTCTAATAGAGGTAGTGAATATTATAGTAAATATGATGAAAGTGATCAAAATCTTAATCCTTTTGCTAAATTCCTTGAGAAACATGGTATTTGTAAGAAATATACAATGTCAAACACATCACAACAAAATAGTATGATATAAAGGCATAATAAAACCTTGTTAGATGTGGTTAACAGTATGATGTGTAATTCATCTTTACCTACTTCTTTATGGACATATGCTCCAAAAATTGCCATAGACTTGTTAAATAGGAACTACCTTACTAGAAACCCTATTCAACAAGTATATGGTAATTTTTAGTGCATATGTCCACAAAGAAAGTGAGTAAAGATGAATTACATATCATACGCCTAATTATATCAACTGTGGATTGGTAGAAAACATAGTTTAAGACATATGTATATATGAGTTGCTACACATAAATTACACATTATAATCTACATGAAAAAAAATTAGATTTAAGAACAACCAGTGGTTATGTCATGGTTATCCATAGAAGTCTAAAGGGTATATATTTTACTGTCCTAACTATATTACAAGAATCGTAGAAACTGAGAATGCTAAGTTTGTTGAACATGGTGAGACTAGTAGGAGTGAAACATCACGTATAGCAGATATTCAAGAAATAGGAGTGCAAGTCCTTGTGGCTTGTATATCTACTCAAGTTGTTTCACAAATTATTGAACCGCCTAATAATAATGAAGAACAACATATTAATGAACTCATTGTCCATAATGAAGTTGAACATGAAGTGAATAAACCTGGAGTACAAGAACTATAACAAATAACATTAAAAAGGTCTCAACGAGAAAATAGACCAAATATTTAATGACTATGTGGTATATCTACACGAGTCAAAAAATGACCTAGGAATTAAGAATGACCCACTGACCTTTTCACAAGACATAAATACTAAAAATTTTGATAAATAGATAGATATCATGAAAAATGAGTTCAAACCTTTGGAACAGAATGGCATCTAGGACCTTTTGAAATTTTGAGAAGGTTTTAAGAGAATTGGTTGTAAATGGGTCTTTAAAACCAAACGTTATTTTGTTAGTAACTTGGAACATTACAAGACTATTGCTAAAGGATTTGCTCAGAAGGACAACATTGATTATATGGAGAATTTTTCACTAGTCTTTAATAAGGATTCACTTGGAATTATTATAACCTTGGTGGTTCATTATGATTTGTACTTGCACGAAATATATTTTAAAAAAATATCGTTCTGAATGGGGATCTAGAGGAAGAAGTCTATATAGGCCAACTAATGGGGTTCATAAAGGTTGGAAATTTACCCATGGTGTGTAAACTAAAGAAGTATGTTAGAGAAGTGCTCTAAAGGCAATCACTATTAACACTTATTGTACAAATTATTTTATAATTAATAAAGGCATTTTTCATCATTTCGATGTTCATACATTTATGGATTTGATGTTGATATTAAATTGATTTAATGAAGTTCTTGATATAAAACATAGCATGGAGGAAATCATGATAAGATCATGATAATGAGATTCCTATCATGTGAAATTATGGTAGCATCTAAACTTTCCCTAATCATAGGATTAATGAGATGTGATATCATTAATTCGGATAGACTAGCTCATGTTATACTCCTTGATTGGATTAAGCAGTAGATCTCATAAGCTATAGACATGGGTTGTTTATAGTTAACACGTAGATGCTTACTAAGGGTAATAAGTACATTAGATTGACATACTATGACACAATCATATGGATATTCTATTCCAGTGTCAATGATAGTCTCATCATAGCAATGGTGCAAGTATCCTTTGACTTGAGATGCTTAAGGATATCTCGGATACTGATCGTATGCTTTGACTCTATTCATTGGTGTCTTTCAGGGGGTGATTATTGGGTATAACTTGAGGTATTAGGAGGAATTTGAGTAGTCAATAAAGGATTCACCATTTCTGATAGAAGGAGATGATACCCACAGTCTATTTTCAGGGTCATTACTCGGGAGTCTCTGGCCAGAACAGATATGTATCATGAAGAGAGTCTTTAATGATATATAAAGTAATGAGATCCTCATGACAAGATCTAATATCACTTGGACTAGATGTGGCGTAGTCAGTCTAGTGAGAGATTGCACTTTGACTATACTCTGAACCAAGTGGGGTATAAATGGCGAGAGGACAAATTATATGGCAACATTGTGAATGGAAGGGTTTGTAGTCAAACCACTGACTTTTCGATCAATTAAGGGTCATGACGTGTTGCTAGATTTCGTTATTGACTTACTTGAATTAAGCATTAATTCAAGTGGCCAACATAACCGAGAAACTAATGGGTCACACACACATAGGAGATCCGAAGGATGAGTAAAATGGTCTTAAATAGTGATTCAATATATGAGAGTGTGTTTCGAGATTATATCGCGATGTGATCGTGGTAGAAAACGGTGCATGAAATGGATTTAAAATAAGTGTTGTTGGTTGCCAATTTGGTCATTAACTTCTCAAAACTTCCATCAATTCATGCTATTCATGGTCATTAACTTCCCATAACTTCCATAAATGCATGGTATTTATGACCGTTAACTCCCATAACTCTCCATTAGTGATGGGGGTTATAGAAGGCCAAATGGTGCAAAAAATAGATATGATTTTCATGCATCTTATGTAAGACACAAGTGAACGAAAGGTTCTTTCTTACACACGCACTCTTTTTCTCTCTAGCTCTCATAAGAGTTCTTATCTTTGCTAACACAAAGAAAGAATGCTAGCCATCTCTTAGTGAGGTTTCATCTTTTTATCTTCGTGTGGACTTTCATTAGAGACGTCTACGTTAATCGTTGTGGTTTACAACAACCCAACGTGGAGAAGAATAAAGAACGAAGGACTTCGCCGGTAAACATCTTACATTTCATGTTTTTGTTTTCTATATCTATATGAACGAATAGATCTTTTTTTTAAAGTTCCATTTTATTTTCCGTTGCGTATATTTGATATATATTATGTATGAAATGCATGATCGAAACCTTACAAAGTCAATATAAAGACTTAAATAAGCTTCCAAACAATGATATCTTAAGTTCAATGATATTATTATTTCCCTTAGATTTAAAGAAAACCTCATTGATTGATGTATATATTTAAAGGTTAATGGTGGTAAGTTTATTTTTTTGATATTGTATGTTGATGATAGCTTGCTTGCAGCTAATTTTCTTGGTCTATTAAGTGAGACTAAGGAATTTCTCTTTCGTCATTTTGAAATGAAAAATATGGTTAAGGCAATATTTCTGATAGGTATAAAAATATTTTGTGATATATCAAAGTTTCAGACATCATATATTAATAAAGTGTTAAGAGAGATTTAGGATGGGCAAGTTTTTTCTATCACCAGTTCCAATTCAAAAGGAGCGTAATTTTAGACTTATACAATGTCCAAAAAGTAACTTATAATGAAAGCAAATGAAATCAATTCCATATGCATCTATAGGTGAGAGTTTGATGTATGCTCAAGTATGTACGAGACCAAACATAAGTTTTACAGTGAGGATGTTAAGGAGATATCAAAGTAATCTTAGTACGGATCATGTGAAAGATGCAAAGAAAGTTATGACATATTTGTAAGGGGGACCCTAAATGAAGTCAGTAAATGAGACCAACCCTCGGTGAGGGGGATCAATCTTTCTTTATCTATAGAAACGTATTTGAAGGTAGGAACTAAGGAACACATGCTTATTTTTAGGAGGTATGATCACCTTGAAGTAGTTGGATACTCATATTCAAACTTTGCTACCTATGTAGATACAGAAAAATATACTTTTGGTTATATTTATCTATTAGTTAAAGGATTCATCTCATAGAAGAGTGTGAAGTAGTTTGTAAGTACTGGATCTATTATGGAGGTTGAATTTTTAGTATGCTTTGAGGCTATGATTTAGGCTAAATGGTTACGAAAGTTTATTTCAGGGCTTGGAATTGTCGAAATTATAGCCAATCTGCTAAAAATTTATTGTGATAATTCTATAGTCATTTTGTTTTATAAGAATGACAAGTAATCCAAAGGTGTTAAACACATGAAACTAAAATACTTTCTTGTTAAAAAGGAGGTTAAAAAATGTAAAGTGTTAATAGAGCATATTATCATCGATCTTATGTTAATTAACCCTTTAACAAAAAGGTTACCGCCTAAAATTTTTTCTGGTCACGTAAAAAGTATGGGTATTATGTGTACATATGATTATTAGACAATAGGCCAAAAGAGCAAAACAACTCCTAACATTTACACTGATGTTTAAACAGGACCCTAAAGTTTCGGAGTGTTCAAAGTGAACCCTAACGTTTACAAGACGTTCAAAATTAACCCTAACGTTTAGACAACATTCAAAATGAACCTTAACTACTAACGTTGTTAAGCCACTATTAGTTAACTGCTAGCGTGGTTCTTTTTTATAAACATTTTTTGAAATGGGACCCATCATATGAGAATTTTTAAAAACAGAGGTGAGTCTAAGCGTTTAAATAAAGGTGAGACCCAATTCCAATTAAAAGCCTGCTCCTTTTCTTCCTTCTTTCTTAAGTGTAAATCTCAGTGGCACACATACAGATCCGTCATGGACCTCCCAATAGATTAAGAATGAAATCAATGAATCTATAGATATGAGTGTCTTTGTTACTGATTATGTGGTAAAAGTTTAATAAGTTTCAATGTATTAATGAAGATGGACACTGAAAATTTACATTGGAAAATCAAGAAATGAAATAACAAAAGTGTATTAATAAGATGGATATCAAAAACTGTTGACCCCTGAAAAAAATTTATTATAAAAAAGCATGATTAGATTAATTTTGGAGTCTTGCTAGATTAATTTATGTTGGAATTAATTAGCATGTTAATGTGGGTTAGATGGTATGACATAGGTTAAGGAAATTGAAGTTTTAAGGTAGCAAGAGTGTGTAAGGGCAAATTTGGCAAGTGACTTAAGTTTAAAAACCATAAGGCATTAAAGGAAGGGTAAAGTGGGCTTTCATCATTCATTAAGGGTAAAATGGGAAGAAAAAAGTGTTGTTAAGGACACGTGATACAATTTCTCTTAATTTTATTTTGAATATGCTATTTATTTACTAATTAAGGACACATGTGATACAATTTCTCTTAATTTTATAAATAGTAAATTATCTATATAAATAATAAAATATAATAATTTTATATCATAAAGGTACTAATTAAATTTTTTTGGGTTTACACTATCGGTAGCCGAACCTCTTGAACTGACTAATCCAAATTGAGACGTAGTCATAATTAAGGCTCTTCCCCCTCCCCTCGGATGTATTTACGCTGCGTGTGGCTACTGTCTCTCGTATGCAGAGACGGAATGAAACAAAAATTTAGAGATAAAACAGAACAAAAATCAGAGACGGTGAGGCGTTTGATTGTGATAGACAAAACAGATAAAATTGTCTCCGTCTCGAGGACAGAAATGTGTTTGGTTGTAGTTGACAGAACATAAAAAACAGTATCAATGACTAAATTATCTCTGCAGTATAATATGATTGAAAATATGTAATTCATTAATTATTTTAAAACAAATGATTTGTATTAGTAAAAAAATTAACAAATAATAATAATAATATTAATAATAATAATAATAATAATAATAATAACAACAACAACAACAATAAGAAATTAAATTCGCATAATAATAATAATAATAATAATAATAATAATAATAATAATAATAATAGAAGAAGAAGAAGAAAATTAATAATAATAAGGAATTTAATGATCACAATAATAATAAGAAAATTAATTATGTATAATAATGATAATAAAAATAATAATAAGAAAATTGATTTTGTATAATAATAATAATAATAATAAGATAATTAATTTAGTATAATAAAATTAATAAAAATAATAATATTAATAATAATAAAAATAATAATAAGTAGAAAATTTATAACAATAATTAATAATAATAATAATAAGGTAATTAATTTCGTATAATAAAATAAAATAAAATAAT
>JANZLF010000007.1:14092467-14104839 GCA_026546835.1 Erythroxylum foetidum | reverse complement strand
TTAGTGAGTGTAAACTGAGGAACAGACAACAAATTAAGATTAGCCTCTGGAACATGAAGAACATTTGATAAATTAAAAAGATGAGAACTAAGAGACAAAGTAGTTGAGCCAACACTAGAGATAGGTAAGGTTTTACCATTGGTAAGAGTAACTTCATCGGTCCCAGTGTACTCGGAATGAATTCCCAGGTTTTCCAATTCTGATGTCAAGTGATGGGAAGCGCCAGTATCAACGATCCACTGCTTGGTATTGGTGTGAGGGGATGAGCTATAATTGGCTGACGGTTTGGGATTTGTTTCGGCATATTTGGGGCTAGGGCATTGTCGGATTGTATGGCCACGGCCACGACAATTGTAACAAGTGGGTTCGGTGGTAGGAGAGATGGCTCGGCCACGCCCCGAATAGGAACCATTTCGTCGATTACCACGGCCTCGACCATGATTGGTAGCAGAAGAAGACTGTCGACCGACATAATGAGCAACGGCAGGAGGATTGAGTGTCTCACTGGTAGCTTGCAACTGTAATTCCTCATAAAGAAGCAAACCAAATAAATCATCAAAAGAAATAGATTGTAATTTTGCCTCTATGTTATGTACAAAAGGACGATAATCAGAACCAAGGCCGCGTAAAATATGATCAACAAGATCATCTTCAGAAATAGCGGGATCGAGAGCCCCAAGTTGATCAAAAATACACTTAACACGATCCATATACGTGACTATAGAATCGTCTCCGCGAGAGAGGGCATGCAAGGAGCCCTTGAAAGTCCGGACTTGTGCACGGAATCTGAAAGAAAACGCCATTTGTAGCTTTGACCAAGCTGCGTGAGCGGTGGTTGCGCCGACGGCCTACGACAAAACGGATTCAGACAACGAGCCAAGGATCCAACTCAGCACCATTTGATCCTTGAGAAACCACGGCTCATATGTGGGATTGGGGTTATTGTCGATGGTTTTGGGAGGGGCTTGGGTACCATCAACATGGTGAATAAGTTTCTGACTGTAGAGAAGAGGCATCATTTGTGTTTTCCAAAGTAGGTAATTGGAAGGGGTGAGCTTAATGGTTATTTGGTTCGGCATAGACGGGATAGGAGTTGCAGTAGTGTTGGCCATGGCGATGAGGAAAAAAAAGAAGAAGGAAGAAGATGGTGATTGAAACCGGTTATTGGCAATCTGATACCATGAAAGAGAGGAGTTTTGGTCGAAGAATGAACTCAAATCTTATTGATTTTCAACAACTATAAATACAGAGATTACAACAGAAATTGAATGAATCTGTACAAAATTTAAATTTGAATAACAAACAAAAATAATATCCTAAAAGATAGGATAAATAACAAAAGATAAGAAAAACTACTTTGACTTAGTCGAACTCTCAACAGTAACTGCCAAACTACTCTACCTGTCCTATATTCCTCCTCTCCCTTTAGGAAGTAAATCATCTAGCATGTAATCCAGATATTCTTACAAATCATGTACTACTTGAAGTTTTGTAGTTTTCTGGTTTAACGTATATTAACTCGATGAATTTTGTTGAATTGCTTCCACTGAAGGCATGAGAGACTGATTGTAGGATAGTTCCTTGATTTGAAAATTTCTGGACTTAAAATTCTAATGCTCAAGTCTGCATCAGCTTAACCCATGAGTTGCCTAATTGTATGTGTTGTATTCTTTAACAGGCTGGCAACTTGTGTGACACATGCGGTGAGGAATTTGAATCAAGGTATGTTCTGATAATTCTAATCTCCCCATTTGGTTTTGAGCTTCTTGCAGTGTTGGCTTTTTGGTTCTTTTGTCATATTGGTTTCATTTTTGCAGTTCCCTATATTTCAGAGTTGTTAATTACATCTCGTTGTAATGCCAGGAATAAACTGCACAGGCATTTGGGTGAAACTGGTCATGCCACACTGAAATACCGGTGAAAAGCTCTCTTCTTCTGTGCCGCTAACTTATTTTTAGAAAAGAATCAAGTGATAGTATATTTGTCGATTAACTCGGATCCAAAGTGCATGAAATCAGCTTTGTTTTCCAATCAAGATCTACATATAGCTGCTTAAAGTCTCTTCCGTGTCTGCACAAGGGATTTACCTCTCTAACGGAGAGTGCGTGCTTATGAGAATTCAAGGACCTATTTCCTGCACTGTGGATGTAAAATCAGCTGAAATCTGTTGCAAATTTCAACTGTATATTGGAATATCGAGCAGTAATGATTCTATCTGTTCGAGTTATTTACAAATTTTGCTGAAATGAAATTACAAGAGTTTTGGTATTCAAGCTTGGAGTATTGCTTTACTTTTGTGCAAGGAATGTTAGCAGATTTCCCATGGCCCAAATGTTCCACTTTGTAATGTGCTTTTGTTTAATGCCACTTGCTGGATGCGCCAAACTTGTATGAACATTCTTTCCTGACGTGAAATCCTACGTTTGGTTCGATACGAAGTATTCATGGTTCAGTTTAAGTGCCACTTCTCGGATACGCAAAGAGATCTCGAAATGTGTTTCAGCCACTGAAATCTCAGCAAGTCCAACCTAATTTGTCTGATAGAAGAACCAAATTGCCACCTGGTCTCTACAAAAGTTCAACAAAGTATAAAGCTGCGTAATACTGTCTTTTATCATATTGATATGTTGAATATTACACAATCGCGTTCAATGTGGTGTACTGCCAATAAAAGCAACAATCCCCACCAAGCTATGCTAGGATCTTTTTTACAGCGTGAGGGTAAATGCTTGTTCTCGATGCAAGAATCGAATTACGTGTTCGAAATGAAGATTAAAAAGAACAAATGGTTGTTGTCACAGAGGCTTCGAAGAAGCTTTGTCGATGTAAGCAGCGGCTTCCTGTTTTGAGAGCTGTCGTCCTTCTACTAGGCCTTTTATTAAGGTGTTGGCATACTCCTTAGATGGGGGACGAAGCGGAACCTTTCCATGTTTGAACTTTTCAATATCAGAGAGTGAGCACCTGGACAATCATGAAGAATTGCGTGTCAGGCCATTGCCAATTGCCGAATAAATAGTTAAGGAGTAAACATGAAAAGAAGAGAGGCTTTTGTTCTTACGTCATAGTCAAGATTGGAATATCTTTTTCCTTTCCCAGATAAACTACGTTATGGTACCAACCCCTCTGCATAGAAACAAAACAGGCATAAGAAAATGCAAGCTATAATGGTTGAAGACTGAACATGCGCACTTTCATCAGTGAAAGAAAACCAAGCGAAACAAATATGGCATACCTTCAAAAGGTCCAAAGAAATGGTTCTCTCATTTTCAATAGTGTCTAAAGCAGCCAAGTCAAAAGCTGGAGTCGTCATCTCATTGCTTAAGATATTTTCTTGAAGTAAAACATCATTGAACTGCTCCAGTCTGTTGTGGGAAAGTGGAAAAAGAAAGCTACGAATATGAAACTCAATGCAGTGGATCATTAAGTCTCTGAAAGAAAGATGAATAGGGCTACATTGTCTTTTCTTCTGGATTCATGACCCAACAAATAACTTGATAGCTGAAATACTGTCTTAAAACATTTTGTGCAACAAATTGTCGCCAGAAAGCATGCAATCTATGTGTAGACAAGAAAAAATTGAAGTTAAAAGTGAAAACAGATCCCTGAAGAAGAACATACGTAATTCTGTACAGACACATGTAGGTTATGTCATCAACACCACTTTCAGGGTGAAAGAAAGCAACCCCTCCTGCTCCCCATGTTTTTGTAGAATCACGACCAAAGAATAATCTGTGGGGAAATGCTTTCCAAATAGTCTCCCTTGGTGAATTTCTATCCATTGATCCGGCACACGGCTTTCTCATACCATCCACCTAAGTTATAAAATATACTATATTATAAAAGGAAATATTCAGGAAAGGAATCATTGTCTATTTCTACATCTCAGTCCCTGCAGAGTATGAGGCAAAGCCTGGCACAACTAGTAATTTGACAAGGCATGTTAAGCTGAAAATTTTGCAGCACAAGATGTTTTCATATATTGAGATCACATACAAGACTTATCAGACAAATTGAGATGCTCCAAGCTTAAGATGGCGTGAGTTACTTCCAAAAGTCATGTTTCGTTTTGACAACAGGGGATATGTGTGACAGGATGTGTTACCTGGCCACCTTTGATATAGCAGAGGAATCTTGTTCTCCACATGTTTGAACCAAAAGTAGCATACCATATTTCAATCTTGGAAAGCTCTGTCCTCCAGGCTGTTGAAGATGTAGAGCCTGTTGACAGTCAACATCGACAATTAGAAGTGGTTAAATACTGAAAAGTTAACAAAACTCCTTACATTAGGCTTATGTCCTATACCCTTATAGACAAATGGGATTACTAATTTTAAGGGTTTTTAATCTTTATTTTATTATTTATTAGTATTAGTATTATTATTGTTATTTGTTTATATTTTATCTGTATTTATATTATATTATATTATTATTTTGATTTTTAAATTTCTTTATTCTTATTTTATTCTATTAACTTTTTAATACAATTATTTGTTTACATTTTTTACTTTTGTTTTTTTAAAACAATTATCAAAACTTTTTTTTATGAGTCTATTGAAAACAACCTCTTTATTAGTTAGAGGTAAGGTTGCATACTACTATACCTTCTTATTCCCTTCGTCTCAATAAGATTTATATTGAGATGTTACTTTTCTCAACTTTGAACTTAGTTATATCATGCCTAGCTTGTTACAAACCACACTCATCGTAAGTCCGTGCAATGAATCAGTAAAGATATAAGCAACTTGTTTTCAAATTAAAAAATGAGTTGATGCAAACAATCCTTCTCCTAATCAACTTCAATAATGATTAATATGTTCACAAAACATTAGAATAGAGGTGATATGAGTGATTGCTCGGCTGTCACACCACAACTTCATAATATAATTTCTAAATCTCAACATCTTGAAGAGCTATTTCACCCACATTTATCTTGCACATCGGTAGCCCTATTGCATGAGTTCACAGTACGTGTTTAAACACAAATTGCTTCTTGTTTTTCCATCAAATCAAGTTACCATTAAGATTTTTATAGAAGTTTAAAACATTTCATAGTTCTTATAAGTTAATCCTTAATATTATTATATGTTTGTAAAAGAACCCTTATTTGTAAGAAAACGAATAATGGACTCGTTAAGGTTCTTCCTATTGTAAGGATAAGCCCTTATTTTCATATTATATTAATTTTGACATTGTTAGTAAATTTTGCTTATAAGCAACGATTTTAAAACCGAACCGGACCGACCAATTCAACCCAAATAAATATGAACCGGATAAATTTCTGGTCCGGTTTATACTTATAACCTTTCTGATAAAAAAAAGATCGTCCAGTGACTCGATCTATGACAAAGGTTCCAAACAATAAGCCTATTTCTGGATCTTCAGAAGCATATCCATTTGCATCCTCATGGCGTGTGATACAGGCAGTAAACAGACACGGTTTTAATAACTTAGCTAGGGGCTGGATCTCTCTGCTGGTGTCTAGAATTGTTTCTGCTATTGTTTAAGAAGTATAATAATGGTATTTGCTTTCTCAACAAGTTACATGGAATCTCTTCTCCAGGTTTGCAAGGAATTAAGTGCTTACTAGTCAATACTTGCAGATGGATTACGGGAGTTGAGTTTCAATATTGGTGATGTTAGCAACCATGCAGGAGGAGGTCAAGAGCATGTCGTGAATGTTGGTAACTTTGTCAGTTTGCAGGAGAGACCACCTAATCGTCCCTTATTGGTTTATAGTCGTAGGAAGAGAGGTAGTAAAGCTGTAAATAATAACTAATTGTGACACCTAGGGGGCAGCAGGTTGTTACATGTGGGGTATATTACATATATAGAGCTAGAAAGCTAGGGGGTCTTTTATCATCTATCTTTTTGAAGAAACATTTTGTACTCGGATGCAGCTTAGGAAGGGTAGCAGTGGCACCCTTATTTCTCAATTTAATGTCAATACAATTCAGTATTTTCTTCTTTCTCATTTTGTCCGGTATTCCTTAGATTCTAACTCTACCAGGTGATGAGGGAAACCACCCTTTACGTACTTATTTTAGAAAGAGACGACGTAGATATTGTGCATGAAACAATATTCAACCTTCTCTTGATCAATATTGATGAAACTAAAGTGTTGTTCTTAATGAGTTTTTAAGCGACGTGGTTCTCTTAGAGTCCATTTCTTTTGCTTAAAACTAGTTATCAAGGAAGATTCCTACGTCTTTGAGCGTGTGTGCTATTTTTGCCTCTGTAAATTTCAGTTCTAATCTATTTTCTTGAACTCTGCCACCTGGCATCTAGGGGTTGAACGGGCTTAGATCACTTGACTTATTTGAGAGTATGTTTGAGGGTGAGCTTCTGACATTTATTGAACAACTTGCGTGCTATTAATTTGAACAAGAATGATTTTAGTGTCCAAGTTTCTGATGGGATTGAGAGTTGTTTGTTGCTGAGAACTGTTAATTTTAGCATGAACTCAATTTCTGGGTACGTTCCATACATGATGCATAGGCTTGGCTTGGGCAATCATATCAGTCTAAGCAACAACTTGTTAATTGGTTAAGTCCCAAACCGTATTGGAGATATGAAAAGTCTAAAAATTTTAGGTTTATGTTTTGGTGATAAATATGCCCACACAAAATTAATGAAATATGTTAGTTATGTTTTTCTTAACAAAGGTGTAACATAATCGGGGTTGTTTTTGTACCTTTAGAAAACTTTAAGATTCTTCTTGACGATTTAAAATGATAAATATTATTTAAGGTACAAATTCACTGTTAAAATTTTTCTCAAATATTCAAATACAACCCTAAACTTTTGACGTTTGTAATTGACCCTTTATGTTAACATTCGTTCACAAAACAACCCATTGCTTAAAAATCAGATCTGATATTGAACTGGTCAAAGAAAAAGTTTAAAATTTAAAGGTTTAACTGTTATTAAATAGCTATAAAATTAGTATATAATAAATAAGAAGAAAAAATTATAAGAATAAGTAAAAATGTAGTATACAATAAAATACCTTATTAAAATAAAAATGCACTAATAATGCCTATTCATATATAATAGACTAATAATAAATCTAATAATTTAAAAACATAAATTTTTTATTTATTATTATTATTATTATTATTATTATTATTATTATTATTATTATTTAAAAACATAACTAATGAAGGACAAGTCCTATGATTGGAAATTCAAGGGAAATGAGGGACCTTTATGTAACAAGGAAGAACAAGAGTAGATTGAGAACAGAATAGTGGGAATAAAATAACATAACAAAAGAAGAATAAGAGAAGAAACAAGAGCTTATGGAACATGGGAGAAAAAAAAGAACAAATATCTAAAACTAGTTTAAAATTACTCCTAGAGAAGTTTAGCAATGAACAAGCAGAAAGTTTAGCACTGAACAAGCAGAATAAGAAACAAACCTGTAGTCTCCCCAAGGCAAAACAGTCAACCAATCCAGATAGTTAAGAGTCACATTAAATTCACTTGAACTGGCCTCTAAAAGCTGCAATTTTGTAAGCTCTTCTTCTATAACCTGCAAAACCTGAGCTGGAATTTTCTCCTTCCTTGGTTCAATCCTTTCCCTACACTTTACTGCATCAAAGAACAGGAAAAATAGGAAATCCCACACTACAAATATAGAAATTTAATGATTTCTTTTGTCCATATCAAGGCAGGAGCAAGAAATCAAACATGAGAATGTGGCAATTTACAACAGCAAGATTAAGGAAATTAAATAAGCAACAATCATCTTTTTTATCTCATAATCTAATTGCTAAATCCTCTTTCCGCACACTGAAATAACCATCTCATACATATACTTTCAATCATACAATACGACTAAAGATATCTTTTATGTGATCAACCAATGAAATTATGGGGATAGTTTTAGACTCAATTATTTGAAAGGTCGTCTTGTGTTAAAATTGTTGAGCACCATATCTGACGTATATGCTAACATGGTTAGCATACTCTTCAAATCCAGTATGCTGGAACTGCACATTTTTACCATCTTCTACAAAGTGTCACCATAGCAAACATTTGTTTGCCATTAAAAAGAAAACAACCATATGACTTTAAGACAAGTAAATTAAAGTAGAACTAACCAGAAAGAGCCGTCTTGTCATCTGTCTCCAACCCTAGCTCCTGAACAAACATATGTTTAACCTTAAGTTATTACAAATGTAAACTATAATTGTAGCTAGAGGACATTTCATTTCTGATTTAAATTTAGTGGTAAAATAAAACCTAAATATCAAATAAGAACAAGATAAAAGAGGGCCAAGTACCTTCTTTATGGCCTTAAGTTGTTCATTCAATAAATAGCGACGTTGCTCTCCACTTATCTTTTCTTCAATTGCTTTTGCAATTGATTCCTAATTGCAAGAGCCAACAGTTAAAATATAAGATTTGAAACATCGACAATGCTCATTTTTCTAATAAAAGCAACAAGGATACCTGAATCTTGCTAATTTCCATTTCTTTTTTCACCAACTCCAGTGTGAGTTGCAAACGTTTATACACCTGAGTAATCAATATTGTATACCAAACAAGATACCATGAGGGCTGATCTTTAACCAGATTAAAGAATCAAATTAAGAACAGTTTAAAGCATGCCAAAGAAACACTAAGGTCTTCAAATGCAAATAAAGCTATTGTGACCTACATCTAGCTCTTCAAGAACTTTTTGGCATTGCAGTTTGTTTGCACCAGATATTGCTGCCCCAAAATCTGCTAATCGCGGAAAATTGAAGTCTCCAATATGCTGCAGATATTGAAAGAGAAAACCCATAGCAATCAATCTTACATAACTCATTGATTTTTACAGTCAAATTATTTACATAGGAGATGTTTACCACAAAATATTGTTTCTAGCAAGCCCATTTCACAAATTAATGACATTAAAACATTTAAGCAAGAATTTTTCTGACTTCAGTTTTAGTCCAAGTACAACAAGAAAAGATCACTCTGGTCCTTCCCTTCTAAATTTTTCCACTTTGGCCTTTGTCTCGGCTAAAACTTAAATTATCAAAAGATACACTTTTTGGCAATATAGATCCAATATTTAGAAAGCACCTCGAGTTGGCTTTGATGATAAGGGTAGCCAATTTTACACATAAACTAGCAAACAGAATTAATTCATTAAACCAACAACCATTATTATGCAATTATGAATGCACAAGAAACCAAAGTAGATGTGATAAAAAACTCTACAAGAGATTTACTGATTGTAGACCAGCAAATACTAGAATTGATCAAAAACTTGAAGGAAAACAAACCTGAGTATATGTCTGGACATGATCCCTCCAGAGGGAATTTGTTTTCAGAACATCTCTTAGTGTTGCTATGACCTCAAAAGATGTAGCTTTAATGACATCATCATCCTTATTATATGGTTTATCCTGCAGAAAGAGAAAAGCAAGCAACAGATAGTGACCCTTAAATATCACATGAAGAGTCAAAATTTCAAAAACATATATAAATTATATGCACCTTCAAATGATCAACTTTGACAGTAAGTGGATCCTCATTGACCTATAGAAAACCAGCATTTCATCTCAGCTTCAAGAGTTCTGCATATATTTGCAGCATCAGAAGATTAAACAGAATTGAAATTTAGCATCCATACTCACCATCTCTGTTATTCTAAGCCGTCTGTGGCCAATAAGGACAACCTGTTCTCCTTGGATAGAAGTAATCTGGTTTATAACATTATTAATGAAACGTTGTTAAGATATCTAGACCTTTTCTTGATAAAAAAAAAATAAAAGTGATGAATTGAATAAGATAAAAAGGCTGAAGAAAAAATTATATACCTGAGCAAGAGTTCCAACTTCATGTAGCCGATTAAACAACTCTTTTCCCTTAAATTCATATATATTTTTCTCTAAGTCAGAGCCAGATACAACACTGGGATCAATCCCTGGTTCATCTTTAAGAAGAAAAGCACCGGCATATGGGGCTTGCCTTTTTTGGCTTTCTTGCAAAGCTGCCAATAATTTTGGATCCTATGTTGAAAAGCAAACACCAATGGAAAGTTTGATTCAACATAAGAAACCAACAACATAAAACAAGATTATTCAGAGATATGAATAAGGTTAGAACTGAGAGTTTGATAAACTATGCACCTTAGTGAGTATATTGTACATTTTATTACAATAATGGCATCTGATATATGTACATTACAGCACAAAAAAGTTATTAGACCCAATATCTAGAGCATAGCATACAACTGATCAACAGAAAAAGGTTGACAGCATTTCAAAGTAAATAAAAAGCAAAAACATGTAATACCTTCACATGAATTGGCATGTAGAATCCAGGAAATAGAGGCCTATGTGGCAATGGTAGTGCCATTACCTGCAACAGAACATAGTAAAATGTTAATTCCTCATAAATGATGAATCTACACCATCCTCAAAATTGAGCACATTACAAGATCGATAGCAAAAGGTGGAGTTGAGAAAAGAATACCATTAGCACTCATAAAGCTGGCCACTATACATACCCTTCAATCACTAATTTCACACAGACTCCATACTAAAGTACAATAATTGTACAGGATGCCTTCCCATTTCTATTGAAACTCAAGAAGTAAACCACTAAAGAAACCATCTTTTGGTATCAAACTGCAAGTTTAGATTCAATTATTAAACTAAACTAATGATTAGCTACTATCCCAACATGCCAAGACTGGTTCTAGGAGAAGCCAATTGCCAACCATAGCCGATTCCATGACGTTCACATTGAGGAAGCTAAAGAAAAGTTTAAAGGAACAAACGTTGAGGAATAAATCTAGGAGTTGAAAATGACGAGAGTCTAAGAACATGTCAACAAACCGAACAAGAAAAGACTGTGTTCTCAGTCTTGTTTTTTAATCTCTCATTTACTTATAACCGTATTATAATTAAAAGAACCAATCATTACCAGACAGAAGCAGAAAGCAAGGGCAGTAAGATAAGAAATAGAAGAGAAGTTTGTTGGTCCAATTCATCCCGAACCCAAAATTTACAAGAAAAGAACAAACTTAGATGAATAAATGTGCAAATTGAAAATGATAAAATTCCGGAAAGCAAAATCTTTGAATGCACTCACTGTTAGATAATCCTCGGGTCTAGGGTTTGTAGGAACGATTGCTGATCGACTACTGGTGTCTGCATTATCTGCCTCCGGCTCGCCGCTCTTTCCCTCGGCCTCCGCCACCTCGCCGGCTCCATCATTTGAAGAGTCGGAGCAAAAGAAGGCCTTTTGATAAAAACCCGCCTCCCTGGGATTCTTCCGAGTCGATCTAGTGATCGAGCTCAGCGCTTGCAACAACAAAGTCGTGGATGACTCGGTGGAGATTCGAAGGCACGGAGAGGCCACGTGACTGTAGAGCTGGCGCGAAGCAGAGGAAGAGAGCAGCTTCAACATTTTATTGGGCAGTGGATGTTGAGAGGATGAAGAAAGAAATCGAGAATTGGAATGCTGAAGAGGAGGGTGGTCTAGTGTTGAAACGCCATGAAAAGTGGAGCTTGGTGTGAGGGAAGATATTCCGGGGAGTTGGGTGTTTAAAATAAAGCCCTTCATAAACCCTATCAAGCTTCCTCCCCATTTTTATATTTAAAAAAAGAAAGAAAAAAAACGACGGTCACAAAATTGGAATCAGTAGTTGCATGCTTTTTCATTTTGTTGCGCTGTAGGAAACCAAAAAGGTTAATTATGTCAGTTCATACTAAGAGCACGTAAATTCTGAATAGATGTCGAAAAGAGCGGGAAGAACTGCGCTGATAGAGTGATTAGCAGCAAGGAAGGAGTTACGAAACTAAGCCAGTTTCTTGTCATGCAAGTCGGAGAGGATTTTTCAGTCAAAGGGGTGTGCCCAAGATGAAGCTCAAGGATTTTTTTTTATTTTTGGGACTACTCAAATGGAGCTACAACAGTGCAAAACTAAAATTGTCTGATATTTGCACTCTCCTTTGAAACTCTAAATGTTCTCAACTGTTACAGTATTCAACCCAGTGATCTCTACTATTATAGTGTTTTTGTTCTTTCTGCATTCTACCTTTGTCCTCGTCCATCCTTCTGGATATTGCACGAGGTTCTTACAACTTCACTCCGGCTCTCGCCACCTTATTACCGATCCGAGGCCTTCATAGTTTACCCTATGGACCCCCTGCCCATGACGGGCATTTAGCGAAGAGGGGACGTACACGCAAGCATGACGAGGAGGCTTCCCATCTCCCCCCGCTATCCTACAGTGCTGCATTGCAAAGGTGACCCATCACGGCTCCGTCTCCTGTCGATAGTGTCTGGATTGAAGATGATGACATAGAAGTTGAAGAGGGAGATGTCCAGGTGTCTGAGGCGGACGGTGGAGGCATCACCCTTTCTCAA
>JANZLF010000007.1:14032412-14058127 GCA_026546835.1 Erythroxylum foetidum | reverse complement strand
CCAATGGTTCAAGAATCAAGTCATTTGAGTGTCTAGAGAAGAAGTTATGGCCAAAAGAATCCAATCTGGTTTTATCCCCAATATATTGAACCTGTTGTAGGACAATTAAAATAACTTTCTATAGAGATATCAAATTTAGGTGTTCTTTAGATGGTTCGAAAGAGGACTTCAAGAGATACAACTTTAATGAAGACCTAAAAGACAAATTATATCTTATAAAGGATCGATAATGGAATAGAAGATATAAGAGGAACAGTAACCCAAAAGAAGTTTATGAACAGTGACACAGAAGATGTTTTACAATTGTCATAACTTTCTCTACAAATGCTAGATTTAGGTGTTCTTTAGATGGTTTGAAATAAGATTTCAATAGATACAACTTTCATGAAGACCTTGAAGACAAATTCCATCTTTTGAAGGATCAAAAATGGAAAAGAAAATATAAGATGAACAGTAACCCATAAGAAGTTTATGAACAGTAACATAGAAGATGTTTTATAATCATCATAACTTTCTCTACAGATGTCAGATTTAGGTATTATTTTGATGTTTTGAAATAGGACATCAAGATCTAAAACTCTCATGAAGACCACAAAGATAAATTTTATCATCTGAAGGGTTGAAATGGAATAAAATATAGGCCAGTGTAGACACAAAAGAAGCAAAACATAGAAGAAGATGACATCATCGCAGAAGAAACAAAAAGGTAGAAGGAGCAAAACATAGAAGAAGATGACATCATCATAGAAGAAGAAAAAACACAGAAGAAGCACAACAATAAAGAAAATTCATCACAGAAGAAGCAAAACGGCAGAAGATACATCATTACTCTTGAACATCTTCCCTTATAAGGACCATAACTTTCTACTCCAATGTAAAAAATTCACATACTATATACCGTTGGAAAGATGAAAGAAAGATATGTAACCTTTATGAAGGCAACTTTGCAAAAATCTATCTAGATCAATTCTAAATTTCCCCTGAAGTCCGAAGACAAATTTTACATTCATCCACCAATGTACTACACCAAGTTCTCACCTTAATGAATATTTTTGAGACTCTTATAGACAGAATTGCAATTTGATATCTTCATAAGAAATGTAGGCTTATGTTTCTAGTTTAATCCAAATAAATAATTGTCTCATTTGGATAACTAGAGAACAAGTTATGGCTAATAGGCCGAAGCACACTCAGTGAACACTTTCTAGATCACTATCAATTTTGTTTCCAACTCTTTCCTTATCACAACTCATACCTAGATCACTCTTTCTACTCCCTCTACTTCTCATTTTTAATAAAATCACATTTATCATCAATTATACCCAGAAGTTGTCAATGAATGCATGTACCTTTTTTATGTGCAAAGATTCAATATTTATGTGCATATATGCTAACTTTATGATGAGCTAGAAAATGCATTTCCTTAATCTCTCTTTGAGCTTACATGTTCTGAAATTTTGGGTCCTAACCCTTAGTATGGGAACAATATGTTACATAAGTAGCAATATTTTGTTAACTGATTCCATCCAGCTTAGAATCAATTCTTCTCAAAACTTTGTTCTGTGCTTCTGCGTTTGATGTTTGCCAGTTAAGAACTTCGTCAGAAGGATTGGATACGAGTGTATCTTGTGAAGTGATTCATGTAGCTCAGATGTAAGGGTTATAAACAACCCACGTTGATTCATCAGTACTCCTAGTTAATGAAGGAAAATCTTCCTCGTATGTCTTTGCCATCATACGGGGTGTATAGGTAGGAGTCATATCAAGAACTGCTGGCTTTGTTTGACAATTAGATGATATCAACATCTCTCTAAGAGATCTAGGTCTAGATCTTTCGATTTGTAGACATCTAAGAGTGTTGGAATCATCTAGATCTGGATCATCTCTATATGGATGATACTTTTGAGAAGGCATATAACAAGTTTTTGGCTTTTTCTTCTTCCTTCTCCTTCTTGCATATCGTGCATTATCATCATCACTATCTAACTTACGATTGAGATAGACTTCACATTCGGGTTCACATATAGATAGGTCAACCTCCCATACAAAATGTCCATGATGATGATTGATATAAACTGGATCTCCGTTAGATTTGAAATAATGAATAGGAGGACCAAATTTACCTTCCGTATGAGAAAATACAAGCTAGATCATAAGGATTGCCACGGATGTAGAAGGTCTAGATGGATCTTCACTGGGCCATGCATAGATGGACTTAACAACTCCATCTCTCAAAGTCTTCAGAATCAGAGGAGTGGTAGTATGAAAGAATGTCAATGAGGTACGTGGAACACCTTTTGGTTGTTGGTGATCCATTCAGTAGGCATCAACTTTTCAAGCTCCTGTATTGGTAGTTGCTTCAAGATTTGAATGATAGTAGTCTGATCGTTAGAATGATCAACGATCATATAAAGAGCATCCGAAGTGAATTTTGGGAAGTTAAAGTCCAAATCATGATTCTGTAGATGATAGATCATTTGGTGATGTAAGGTAACCATGATAGTTGTAGGATCTTGATTTGCTCCAGTGATTTGGATCTAAACTCGCTGACATTCACAAACGTTCAGATAAGGTAGGATCGTCCAACCTGATGTTGAAATCAGGTGCTATGGTCAAGATGACATTTCCGTTGTTAAGTATTGTTAGTAAAGTACCAATAAGAGCATTTTGGTATGTTGTATAGACAGTGTTTAGAAGAGATCTCCTAGCTATAGTAGGTATTCCCTTTCTTCCATGAAGTGTAAGAACAAGGCATATAGCTCCTACATGAAGAAATCTGGAGAAAAGAATTTCAATAGGGTTTAAAGATGGTCTAGTTAAGGGTATTTATGTACCAAATGTGCGTAGTTTAGGTCGGAAAAGGAAATTCAAAATATAGCTGCATTATATAGAGTGTCAAGGCCCAAACCAAACACGTCATCCTAACTCTAGATTATGCTACATTTAACTTACATAAAAGAGAAGATACTATACAAAAACTGGACCGCTTCATCATATTATGGCTAGTAGCTAATTAAACTGGTAGAAGTTAGTATGCATAATAATTATACCTCGCTCTTGCCAGCAAACTTCTGCCTCTTTATAACCCTACAGTATTGTTAAATTAAAGAAATAAAGCCTACTAAAGTCTATGAATTTGATCAAAGTGTACTTAAGAAATGTAATAAAATGTTAAATAAACCATTAATTTGTTAATTATTATAAGATATACCTCTTATGCCTTAGAACTAAATTAGAAAATTCATAAAAACATTTTTTCATTTATATGTTCATCAAATTTAGTATTTTAATTTTGCATATCTAATAAGTAAAATTAAATCGAGTTGTATTTGTATATCAGGAATTAAGGGATAAGTCTAATTATACTTTTTAAATTTAGTATTACTTTATGAAATTAAGTAAGTCTTTACTAAAAGTTAAAGGATTATATTGAATTTATTTTTAAAAACAAAATGTGTTGACATTCTCTAGATAATAGATAAGTTTTCATATTATAGTATGTTACAAAGTATTGACTCTCACTACTTCTCTAGCTTATGTATTATATTATAATTATACCACTTTTTTCCATTGACAAGTAAATATATTAACTTTTTATATTATAACTTCCAGAGACATTGATTACATTTTTATTAGCTGTTTATATTTATCTTTTCACCTTTTTTACTATTCTTTCGTCAATCTTTCTTCAAAGAATAATTCATATTTAATTGGAATAATATTAGCATTGTTTTCAATTGTTCATCAAATTTGCAATGTTTTAAAATTATTATATTAAAGTCTTTATAGATCAAAATATCTATGAATTTTTAATAGGTTAAGTTTTTATTTTCAATATCACAAACTTAAGATTATATAAATTATAGTTACAAATGATAATGTTCTATCTAGATAATCTATATTTTTCTCCATTGATCTTCTCTCGAAGGAAGTTATCCATATGATTCTCTCTTATGAAGGTGTTTTGTGTGTACTCTTCTTTGTGCTACTTTTAGTTGTTGCTTACTATCAGCCTCTTCCTTACATGTCTTTTGGCTGATGCAACAACAAATAATACCTAACTCAGCATAACTAAATTGTCATAGTGGTGAAAAAGGATCGTATCTAAAGAGTGTATGATTAGCTGTTCTAATGAATGAAACAATGTATATGATTAGAGGGGTTGAATTTAATTGAAACAAAAAATTAAAACTAAACTATGGAAGGCAAATTAAATCAAACAATACAAAATTAAAAAGGTTAATCAATAGGTTTTAAATCGAGTTTGTGGTTCAATCTCATCCTTCACACGAATGTGTATAATCAATTGTCATGTTGTTTTTGTACCTATCTTTGAAACTATTAACCATAGACTAACAGCAAGCTTATGTTGTACATACTTAAAACAAGCTCTTTAATTAGGTTCAGCTATCAAATAACTTAGAATAAGTTGTCCAAATTTAATGTGATAGTCTCATTATGGACTAGGAAAATAGGTTAATTTAAGCAAAAACTATATAACCTCATCAAGTAATTTAACCTATACTATGTTATCCCTAATGATGCATGACCATTAATTTACCACATATGATTCAGATTTACAACAACTATAGTTTGCAATTTAGATTCTGGCAAAGATTCCATACATGAATAATCTAATAGGCCTATCTAAATTGTTCATATGTAAGCTTAAAACTTTGAACACACAATAAAATATTCAATTCTAAAAGAGAGTTAAAAACACCACTAAGATTGGTCAATGCCCAAATATGTTCACCAGCCTCGATATCCCCTTCGAATTAGAAAGAAAAAGTTTAGCTATTTATAACTCTCAAAAGGGAAGATAATCTACTTACTTTTGGATATTTAGAATGTACCTACCCTTTTTGGCCTCTTAATTACCATTTTATAATCCAAAATTAGGGTTGCATAGTTATAAACGGGCATATAAGTGATCTTATATGTCAATTTAATAGAAATCTATAGTTACATTATCATAGTGAACTACATAACTAAGATACACAATTGTGTAAGTCACCTACACGACCATATAGGTCACAAGGGTGGTTAAAATAGTGTCTTCAAGTTTGTACATAGTGAGTTACACAATCTCATACACGACTGTGTAAGTTAGATTGACTCCAATTCTCCCATTCTTTGTCCTGTCTTCACCATAAGTCATCTCTTTCCTACTCTCAAAAGGTAAATAAGATCGAACATTGATAAAATGACACTAAAAATGTGAATTTAGCTTATTTTGGTTCTTATTATTCCAATGTGTACCTAAAGAAAAATATGAATCAAAGTAATTATTTTAAGCACAATATAACATTAATCAATAAGCATAAGGGAATAAACATATAATCAATCAAGCAATTATCAATTGTCCCCACACTTAGCCTTTGACCATCCTTAGGTAAAACTAAAAATCAAAATCAAAACATTTCCCTTTTAGCCATATTTCCTAAGAATAGACAATTATAAGAAAAGAGGAATAACTTTCAAAACCATTACAAGAATTAAACATTCAATATTTTTACTCATGATCAATCAACAACTATTCCCTTAGAATTATGCACATTCTTCCTTTGATAGTATTGAACTTTATGCCTAAGTTACAAGCCATATATACAAGCATGAAGCTTGCATTTAAGATTACTCATAGTGGATGTGGAATGTGCATACATATGATTGAAAGTGGATGCTCCATAGTCATTTGTCATTTTAGGCAATGGTTCTCTATGCAAATGTTTTTCCTTGACAAAAGTGGTTTTAGAATTACCTTGACTTCCATAGTCATATACGATTTCGTGTATATCATTGGAATTATTTTGAGCTCTTAGCATGGTTTCTAATTTTTCACCCCCTTTAGTAAACTTAGACAAAGAGTCGTTAAGGGAATCTACCTCCTTTTTCAATATTTCATTCTCACGCATTAATTCATTAAATTCATGATTGTCATTGATAGTCACTTTTTAGATGTTTTAATGCTATGCAATTCACTTTTCATCTTTTTCATTCTCATTTATACATGCATCCAACTCTTTTTAAACTCATTGAGCTTGGAAGATAATTTCTTCCTTTTTTGCTCATAATTTTTAAACTTTCAACTAATTCATAATAAGTTAAATCAATATCACTATCACATAAGTTAGGCCTGGATGTTACCTCATCATCGTCCATAGTGGTAAATGAAATATGAGCTACTTCTTTTTTCGAAAGCTCACTTTCATATTTTCTTGTATCATCTTAAGTTGATGCTTTAGGTGCTTTCTTCTTGTCTTTCTTTTCCTTCTTATGATTTCTCTTATACTTCTCAATAACTTTGAGTTAAGGACATTATGACTTTATATTGTATTAGAAGATTTATGCTTTAAATCAGATTTGCCTTCTTTGAAGTTCTTTCTTTTAGAGAATCTTCTAAAATTTTCTAGTGGTTAAATCAATGTCTTGTTCATTACTTTCACTAGTTGATGTCTCTTCCTTTTAGCTTGATTCTTCCTTTCGAGCTTTAGACACTAAATTCTTTTTCTTTTAGAGCGTCTTGTTGTTAGATCATTGGCTTCTTATATATCTATCATTATAGCTTCCCACAAGTTTGGAAGTGACCTAAGTAACTTTCATACCATTTTAGTATTAGTATAGGTCTTTCTAAGACTTTTGAGATCATTAATAATATCAATATATCTAGTATACATGTTAGATATGCTTTCATAATGTTCAATTTAAAATAATTCGTTTAATGTGTTAGTATGATTACTTTATACATAGAGGCCTAATTGAATTATTTTATTCCTAATATATTGAATAGGATGACCCAATTATTCAAGGAAACTAATCTCTTACCTTGCAGTTCTCATTTATCCTTTAATTTGGATGCTTTTCGTCATCTATAATTTTAGTATGAATAAAGAGACCATTTAATACTATTTTCCAAAGGTCCACACTTTTGACCACTAAGAAGAATCTCATCCTAATTTTTCAAGAAATATAATCATTCTCATCAAAGAAAGGTAGCTTACTAATGCTTTGTCCCTCTTGGTTGAATGATAATGACGATACTCCTAAATATGCCATTATAATTTTTACTATAGAATTTTGTTAGAATTGTTAGCTTAATAGACCTACTCTGATACCACTTGGTAGTCTCTAATAGCACTTAAAGGGGCTTAATTGGGTGTTTATAAAATTCAATAACCTTTTATAACCAAAATTAACAACAATCATTATAAATAAGGATAAGGAAATTATTTAATATAAACTAATCAAGTAATTGAGCCATACTTTAAAAAGTAGGGGGAAGAGAGAAAGCAAACTGATTTAGAATAGTTCAGTAAACAATCCTTGTCTACATTCATTCCCAAGAATCTTCTTAAAATTTTACGATAATTCTTTTTTCAAGGTAAAGCGGAACCCCTTTTACAATCTTCTTCCAAGGTAAAGAGAAACCTCAATCTCATGTAAATCACTCCCAATTATAATAATATATTCTTAAACCAAATATTACAAGTTAAAATACCTGAATTTATCACTTGATAACTTAAATATGTCTCACCCATATAAACATGACATAATGATGCTCAAATAATTGAAAAACTCTTTCAAATGTGTGTATAGAACATCCAACATTCTTGATGCTAAGCTAATAAAAAAGCACCTATTTATAGTATTTTGGAACCCCAAATAGTCGTTAAATCTAATAACTAGCTATTAAAATGACTATATACAATGCACTGGTCGACCACTTTAGGACACTAGTTGACTAGTATGCATTTACAACACTAGATTCATTAGTCGATGGAACACTAGTTTACTAGTACATATTGGTCGACCAATAAAGCACATTAGTTGACTGCTACATCAATTAATGTTATAGAAAACTCACGTTACATCAAATTTAATAACCTTAACCTATATTAGTCACCATAAACTAATATAAGTTAATCAATCATCCCAAAACATGATTTAAAAACCTTTAAATGATCAAACTCAATTTGATTAATCCAAATATGATTAAACACTTCCCAAATTATTCCCCAAAACTTATTTTATAGATCAAGAAGTTTTTATATAAAAACTAAGAGCTTCAATTCCTTTTAATGAATAAAAAGATTCATGTAATGAAGTTAAATAGAATGTTTATAGGTGAGCCTTTTAGAGCATTAAATTAACAAATTGTGATTATAATTAACATTATAAACTAAAGAATGACCTTGATAAGCCTTGATCTTCTTTTGTTCTTGGTTTGATCTTCATGTTGACAGTTGCAAACTTCAACTTCTCTTTATCAATTTTATAGCCTATCTTTTTGAATTTATGACTTCATTTGTTCTTATGTTACTCTTCATCAAAATAACAAACTCGTTAATAATTATTATGTTTTGTTATCATCAAAACACCAATTGGGACCTCCTTTGATGCAACATAAATGTCTATTCACCTTAACCTAATAAAGAAAATCACATAATATTCTAAAGACAATTCATTAAAAATAAGAAATTCCAAGTAAAATGCAAATCAACATAATAAGTAATATAATAAAATTTAAAATAGATTAACATTTGGATAAAACATCTAATGCCTTTAGATTGCATTGATATCTACTATAAAATTTATAGAAAGTAGTAAAATATAATCAAATCTAATCATGGTCAACTAGAATTTAAAAGAAATATCAATTTTAATGAAAAATTTGGAGAGATAGAAAATTTTGATTACTATTGCTATCATAAACGATAAGGTAGAAGGATATTAAAAAAAACCCAATTCTATGATAATAGAAGAAAAGGATCAAAATTTAAGGACTAAAATGCTCTAATCTAATGATACTTCTCGCTAAACTTAAGTATCTTGATACACTAATCTATTGGAGAAGGTCTTTGGATAAAAAAAATTAGGTGAGAAATTAGAGAAAGAGAATTGCCTTTTCTAATACAAATTTAAAACTTCTAAGAATTTGATCGATCCAACTATTAGGTAAGTTTTTTTCAAAGGGTAAATTTATATCAAAATCATGACCTCTAAGGGTTATATAAAAAATATCATTAACTTGACTAATGCTACGTTTAATAGTCCATGCACGTTTATCCTAAAATTAATGATGTTACTAACTCCTTTTAACATTGTTAATATTTCATGTTATATGGGATAATTTTATAACCATGTTAGATAATTTTAGAAAAATGAATAAAATTATCTTTCAACTTATCCTGCTCTCATATCTAACCCCTCCTCCCTATCAATACTCTTAGGAATTGAAAAATATAACTTTTTCTCCCACAAATCAAAACGTAATGAGATTTCAAATATAAAACACATACAATTTGTAATTCTTGCCAAAATCAATGTTTTTTTAGAATTTAAAAATTCATTACTAAGAAAAGAATATAAGGGTGTAGCGTTGCTGCTTCGGAGAGGGACTCTCCAATAAACTAGTCAAATGACATAGTTTACACAAATTAATGGATAAGAAGAAATGATAACATTTGACAATGACAAACACAATTTTAAGTAAAGTCTCTCATCACTTTTTAGGAGTCCTTGAAAGGTTACCCAATTAGGGTTACCTTCTCTAAAGATAGTGTAACATTGTTGGAGATCCAAATGTTCTAATTCTAAGCACACAGGAGAGTGTTCAGTTAAAGTAAACCACAAATTAGGTTGTGTCTACTGTAAATCGTCACTAAGTTGCTAACTTCACGTTGAATACTAAGATTTGGAGGTAGAGCGTGGGGAACCTTCTATCGATGAGCCCACAGGTGAGTCTTCTTACGTACATCTATCGCCTTATATACCCTTCTTAGTTTTATTATGTTAAAATCTGCTAGGGTTGCTTGGGGGTCAAACTCAGTGAATGTTTATACCCTTTCTCTGTTACCCATTATTATCGCTTCAATAATATCATGTAGACGTATGTCTATAAACTCTTGAACAGTGATATCTTTATAAACTGTTAGCCTTAAGATAGAGATTTATAGGCTCTAAGAGAGAGCCATTGTTTTGCTACATTGTGTTCTTAACTGATTGATAATAAGTTGTTCTTTTATATTGGCTACTATAAGCCCAATAAAAGAGCTTAGACTTTTAGATTTCCCTACAAACCTTTGCTCTTTCCAAATTTCTTGAAGACAAGTTACTACAGGCACCATAATGATTTCCTTAACATATTTAGAGATAGGCATTTGAAATATTTGTTTTGATATATCTACTAGACATATATAAGTTGAGTTAAGGGCACATAGATTATAGATTCTAACCCATACCTATTTAGAAAATTGCACTGGAAGAATAGATGACCTATGTTTTTCTCCTCTAAGTTGCAAAGTATACAGTGCATAGAAGAGGATAAGAACTTCAGTCTATCCGTAGTACTTAGCTTATTCAACATAACTAACTAAAGTAGAAAGCTAGTATTCGATTTTAGCACCTTGCTTCAAACCAGATTACACTATTCAATACTTATTCCTACCCCATCTATGAGCACCTTTGCTTTTTTTTAGAAATATCAGATATCGAATGTCCTTTCCATAAGTAAGTATCCTCCTTTCCATGGGATCGGTAGTGAGAAATTGGTAGTAATCTCATCTCTTCTTAGGAGAGAGATCAATTGCCAGTTTTTATTAATGCTTAGATCTTGGCTTTCTTAGAGAATCTTTCTAGTAAATTCCTTACTATCTAATTATAATTTAGGGGCCCATGACCTATCCAATTATCGTACCATAAAGAGATTCGATCGCCTGCTCCTACTCTATATGTAATAAGTGGCTGAACTTCTTCCCTCAACTTAAGAATTTGGTTGAAAAAGTAGGAGAAGATCTCTTTAGAACTAAGTGCTCAAAAGCTATCTCCCTTTAATATGTACTGATAAATCCATATGATCCATAATGATTCTTTTTCACTTAGAATTCTCCAAATTCTCTTGATCTTTAGGAATCGATTACTCCTACTAGCTGACTCTAACCCTAACCCACCCATATTCTTCAGTTGGTAGATAAACTTCTAGTTAACTTTAGAAAAGCCTCTCTCACCTTTCCCTTTACTCTATAGAAATTGCTTCATTAGCTTTTCCACTATTTTAATTAAGCCTTTTGAGAGAAATATGTAAGAGCACTAATAGGATTGTATGGACATTATTACAGACGTCAAAGTTAAAGTTTACCTTTATTAGAAAGGGTTCTATTTGTTCAAGATCCCAACCTTTTTTGCATTTTTTCAGTGAGAGGGAGACATTCTCTATATCTTAGGTGCCACGAAGAGATAGCAATCACAAATACATAAGAGGAGGATCTTGGTTTTTCATCCAAGTAATTTGTGACAAAGACTCATAAAGGTGAGCAATACTTTTTGGCAAAAGGAAATAGCTCTTGTGAAAGTTGAAACCCAATCCAGACAACTCCTTAAAGCTTTGTAGAGTATTCATCAGTATAGAAACTGAAGAAGTGTTGGCCTTGCTTAGGAGAATAAGATCATCTGCAAAACATAAACTAGTTAAGGAAAGTTTTTCACATTTGGTGTGATATTTGAAATTGGAGATAACTGAAATGTTATGTTTCAATAAAAGGGTGAGAACTTCTATGAAAATTAGGAATAGATCAGGGAAGAGGTGATCCCCTTGCCTACATCCTCTTTTGCCTTTAATCATCTATGTTGGTCTACCATTAATCAAAATCTCAAAAGACATGATGGTAATGCATTCTTGAATCCAGTTTATAAATAGTTAAGGGAATCTCATAACTTCTATAGTCTGTAACAAGAAAGTCCAACAAACACTATCAAAAGTTTTTTATAAATCCGCTTTAATAGAACAATTTTTAAGGGTTTTACTTCTAGTATACCCTTTCAAGAGCTCTTAAAAAATAAGAATATTGTCTCTAATATTTCTATTGTTTATAAATGCCCCTTGATTCCCACTTATGATAAAGTAAAGAACAACATCCAACCTATTGGCCAACACTTTGGTATTTATCTTATAGAGAAAATTAGTACATGGGATAGGAATGAAATTGCTTCAAGTTGCCGAATTAGGACTCCTAGGTACTAAACATAGAAATGTCTTATTGATCTCCTTAAGCAACACTCCATTTGTGAAAAACTCATTCACAGCATCTTTGATAACTCTCCTAGTTGTATCCCAAACTTTGTGACAGAAAAATCCATTCAATCCAATTAGATCTGGGGCCATAGAGCCATTCAGTTTTAAAACCGTTGTCTCTATCTCCTAATCCGAAACAAGTCAAACTATGAAGGAGGCTTCTTGTTCAAGGATTTAGGTTGTGACAACTTGTCTAAGATCCTTTCCATTTCCTCCAGGATTAGCTTCAGTTCTTAGGAGATTTTGAAAGAATTTTCTTGCTTCCCTTGCAATCTTAACTTGGCCATATATAGTATCCCCTATTTCAGATTTAATGGATATGATTCTATTAGTGTTTCTTATAGTTGTCACTATATTGAAAAAAAATTAGAACATCTATCCACATCCTTAATCTAATTAATTTGGGACCTTTGCTACAATAAGGAATAATGATTATTCACTATTTGCATATTGTTCTTAAGAGTATCCTACTCCTCATTAACTAGAAAACAATTACGTGGGTTCGCTACCAAGGATTTTTGGATTATTGAAAGCTTGCTTCATGCCTCTTCTATATTTGTTTTAGAATTCTGTCTTCTCCGTAAATTTAAAACCTTCAATTCCTTCTTAATATCTTTAAGCTTTTGCAAACAGATAAATTGCTTTGTACCATAAACCTCATACTCTAAGCCTTTGGAAATATCCACCTGAAATCCTTCCTTATGAATAAGAAAGTTGTTGAAACTAAAGGGATGGTAAATTCTATCCTGTTTAAAAAAATTACTCCACTTTAATAGGGGTATGATCAGAAATTCCAGGGTCCAAAAAAATGGCTCTACTTTATACGAAAGAGTTTGGCCAATCCAGATTCACCTTGGCTTTATTAAAAATTTTAAATAAACCACTATGAAGTTTCTTTGTTAGTCCAGGTGAATATATGGCCCTTGACTTTTAGATCAACTAGTTCCACATTTGTCATGCAATCAAACATGTTAAAGTTGTAGTTCAGTAGATTGCAATTCCCTTCATCCTCTGACTTATAAATGGTAGAGTTGAAATCCCCACTAACTATCCATAAGCCCCCTATTGTTGCTTTTATTCGATAAAGAGAATGCCATAATTCGGATCTTTGAAAAATTGTATTGAATCCATAAACAAAAGTAGCAAGAGCAATGAAATTTTCCATTTTAAAAACCAACTTGGTATGTATGAATTGCTCACTAGATTCTAGTGCTGTCACCCCCATAAGTTCCTTATCATAAACAATAATAATTCTTCCGTAAGCATGAAATTGGTGATTAGAGAGAAACTTCCATTTGCTACCAAATAACTAAGTTTATTCAGATTTTCTACTTGAATTTTAGTTTCCAATAGGCAAAATAACATCGGCTTTTCATGCATAACTAAATCCCTTATAACATTAAGCTTTGAAGGGTTATTTATTCCTATAATGTTCCATAATATAAAAGTCAAATGATAGTGTTTTTTTTTCTTTTGGAGCCTTTCCTACTGCCCTTATTACTCTTCTTAGAGATCATCTTCTCAAATTGTTTCTCTTGTGGATTGCCTTTTAGCTTGTGTACCATTAGTTGTTGTTGAGAATCTCCATTTGGCATTACGTTATTAAACAAATCCTCATCCCTCGGACTAACATTCTCTTAACTGCAAGGGATGTGCTCTCTAGCTGTGCCTACATCAGCCTTAGGATACATTAACATTTTTCCTTCATCCCTTAAAATACAACTCTAACCGTAGGGAATAGCGTAGGATAGAGAAAGACTGCCACTATATATCCTTTAATAAATGTAAACCAAAATCAGAATGAGGAAGGAAAAATAAAGTTACTGTGTGGAATGTCATTTTATAGGCTGTAGCTTTGAAATAGGTTTTACCTCCTTTAGAGACTAAATTGATTTTTTGCATCCTTCATAAAAGTTATAGAGAAATTGCATAGCTGTACAATGATGTTTAATATGTTATTTTTGATTGTGGAATTTGGAAGATATGAAATTTGGAAGTTTGGATGTGGTATAGGGTGACCAATTTCTGGCAGAACTTTTGATTGAAAAATTGACCTAGTTAGAGGTTGAAATTGCCTTTGAGTTCTTCATGAAAGTTTTAGATTATGTTTTGATCCTTCCATTGATGGAAAGTATGGAAATTTTGGGCTATGAAATAGGAAGTTATGATTTTTATAAGTTGTTGTTACTGTTTAGGAAGAGAAACTTTGAGTGGACAGAAACTTTGAGTGGTTTTTTGACTCTTTTAGAAGCCAAATTAATTTTTTTGTCCTATTGAAAGTTGTAGGTTGCATTTTGATCTTTGTATTTATATAAAATATGACATGTTTGGATCTTGGAGTTGAAAGATAGAAATTTTCGAAGTTGAGTTATTGTTTAGGGAGACATTAAATGGGATAGTAACTTTGAATGAAAATTTGAGCATTTTATGGACGAAATTGGTTTTCGAGTTCTTTAGGGAAGTTGTAGAGCTTCCTTTTATCTTTCTATTGATATCAAATTTGTCAAATTTGGAGCCATGGATGCGACGCCATTTTGTTGTTCCCTCACGCATGAAACGCTGCCGTTTTGATTTTCTTCTGATTTTGCTATTTTCCTTCCCAATCCGACTCTCTCTCAATCTTTTGCTCATAACTTTTCCATCCGACATCCGATTGACTAAGTTTTTAAAGTTTTGAATTCCTAAGACATCCCTCTATCTGTCCATGGAAAATTGTGGATTTTTTGTGATTAAATTGAGGATGATTGATTTAACTAAACTGAGTTGGGAAATTTTTTGAACATGGTTCAGTCTTTTGAGAAATTCTTGATCTGTGGAGATCTGATTGAATTGATTCTTGTTGCAAAATAAAATAGAGACATGGGGCTACAAGTCATATGAAGGAATTGAATTTCAATTTAGCCACTAAGACTTTCAATTTCTGAATTGAAATCGGGTTTATTGTTCAGTCTTGGATTACTAAGAGCTGAAAGTATTTTAGCCATAAATTTTACTCTAGTCATCCAAATGAGGTGATTCTTGATTTAGATTAAACTAGAGAAATAGCGTTACAAATGTTCTGAAGGACTCGAGTTTCAATTTAGTCTTTAAGAATGTCAATTTTTGGATGGAAGTACATCGCTGAAAAATATTTTAGTATAAGAATGATCCGAAATGTTTGGAGTATAACTTTTGGAGTAGTGAACCAAATTAAATGATTTTGATGGCGTTATGAAATTGAGACTATAAGGAACATTTCTATAGAAGGAAGTTTTACCAAATTCCTTCAATTTGATGACTTCAAAAATATCCTAAGTTAAGCATGATTTAATGAATTTTGAGACTTTGTTATATTTTTTATTTTGAGGACTTAATTGGCATGTTAATGTGAGTAATTAACATGTTAAATTAAGTAAGATCATATAGCATAAGTTGATTGGATTAAATTAAATTAAATTGTTAGAAATTAAAGTGTTAGAAATGCATAAAGGGCAAAATTGGAAGAGTACTTAAGCTTTTAAGTTTCAAGGCTTATAAGGAAGGGCTTAATGGTCTTTTTGCATTCATTAAAGACAAGTAAAGGGGCTGCCGTTTAAGGAGGAGAGGAAGCACGAAAATTTTTAAAAGAAAGAGCAAAAGTTAAGAGAGAAAAGAGAGAAGATGGTTTCGGTGGAGGTAAAAGAGAAAGAAGAGGAAACTTTTAGGTTTTGATTTTTATAAGGTTTGAAGAGGGATTTTGAAGAAGATTCAAGAGGGAAAAATGAAGAGGAGCTCAAGAGCTTTATTTTGAGCTAAGAAAATCCGAAATTGATGAAGAATTAAGGTAAGAGGAATTTTTACTTTGTTAAATTGTGAAAGGATTTTGGTTTAGATAGCTTGGTTATTGTATGTGTTTGTGATTTCTAAAGTCAATTTTGGAGATTACAAGGTATAAATTGCTCAATTTTGGATGTTTATTAATTAGAGATTTTTGTCATGAATTAGGAATTTTAAGTGAGGCAATGGAGAAATTGATGCTTTGGACAAGTTACAAGCATGGAAATGAGGTGGATACCATGTTAATATTTTGAATTATAAGTCATGTAAATGTTTTCGAAAAATTAAGAAAGAAAGTATCGAATGTTATTGTTTCTGAATGTTTTTGGAAAATGGTTACAAGTTTTAAATGATTTGATAAATTAAGAAAATTTATGAAATTCCTTATTTATGAATGAAGTGATAAATTATGGAAAATTGATGCATTCCTTGTTTGTGAATGATTGTGTATTTGATATATGAAATTGTGTTAAATATGTAACATTATGTATGACATTGTGTTTGAATGATTTGAAAAACTATTGTGTGAATTTTGGTTGGAATTATGAATAAAAATTTGTTTGATATGAAAACTAAGTTTTTGAAATGTGCCTTCGGGCAATCCGATTTTTCAAGTGTGAAATGTGTTATGTGGGTTTGGTTAGGTCCCATAAGAGGGTCAAGTGCATTTATCTAGGCTTCGCCCGCCTACCCGCTAATGGCATTGGAGCTCCGTTAAGGACTCCCATAAGTTCACGGCTACACCAGACTGCTATGCGGGAAGGTGTAGTACATTTTGTTCACGGCTGCACAGGACCGCTATGCGGGAATGTGCAGTACGTTCTGTTTCTAGACCGACCCAAACCATTCTGATGTGTTATATGCTTTTTTTTGTTTGTAAGTGTGATGCATCCATGGTTTTGAAATTGCTCATAAATTCTTGATAATTGAGAAATTGTGAAAAATAAGCTTTTGATGAATTTTCTACTGTGAAATGTTTATAAATGGCAAACGTTTTGAAAAATATTTTTTGCTTATTTTTTGATTTATAAACATGTTATCCATGAGCTGTAAAGCTCACCCCCCTTTCATCCCCATCTCCAGGTATCGAGCAGGAGAGCGGATGAAAGAAAGTCAAGGCATTTGTCTGATTTTGCGTATCTTGTGTTTTGTATATTTTGGATTTTTAGTATTGGTTTTGCATATGACTTGGAATGCCATTAATGTTTTGTAAGCATTTATTTGATGATGTGTATAGATTATGAATTTGTAAATTGAATTGAGATATGAATGTGATTTGGAATGTGATTAAATGTGATATGGGTTCCGGACAGGAGGTCCGATGATTATGATGATTGATTGAGAATTATTGAAGTGTTATAGGTATATAAATGTGTATGATTATGTTGGGATTCCAGACAGGAGGTCCGATGAATTGTGTTGCTGGAATTGAAATATTGAAGTGCTCTTTGTTATGGCTTGATTGTGTATAGCAATGTTTGAGATGTTTAAAGAAAAATAAGTTTTGGTTAAAAGATGAATATTGTGATATGTATGAATGTGAAGGATAAAGCATTTGAGTTTGTGGACTTGATAAATTCCAAATGGGAGATAGGAATGATTTTGAATAAAGATGAATAAAATGAAAGAAAAAAGTTTATACTAGTTTCGGATGAGAATAGACCCCGAGTGTCTTATGGGTTTCCAACGCTAATTTAGTTTTCTTTGGTGCACGTTTTTGGATGTAGGAATTTTCGCCACTTTGTGCTTCGATTTCTGATTTTTGAGGTCGGATTAGTTCCGCACGTTTTGTTTTCTCTGATTCCGTGCCATTTCGATTTTCTATGGCTCATTAAGAATTTCATTCGTTTTCGATTCTTCTGCCTTTGATCCGATTTGCTTTCTTTGACTTTCGCTTTCGATTTCGCTTTTGATTTGTTTTCGTTCGTTCCCGCCACTTTGTTTTCGATATGTGATTTCATTTTTTCGATTGGGGTCCGGTTCCAAAATCGGGTCCCAACAGACTATTTCATCTAATTCAAGATATCGATTTATAGAATTTAATAATCAAGCTTATAATAAGTTTAAAGAAATTGTAAAAAAAATTCATTAAACCCTTCACCAAACTTAAAGTTATACTTTATCCCCAATGTACACAATATAAGTATATATAATAAGTAAGAAGTTTGAGTGGTACTTTTCTGAATATGATGATTTGATCCATCCGATATGATATTACATCCTTGCAAGATATAAGCATCTCCCACATCATGTGATTATGACTAGTCCAATAAAGGAGGGTTCTCATAGTGGTGATCCTGACCAAGTGGAGAAATCACAGAGGAAGTGCGCTTGTTAGATGGTATAGGCTGGAAATCAACACCTAGACGACTTGCTATTAATATCATCAGCTCTCCCATTCATCCAACTGTATACTGCAACTCACTAAACTGTTTAATCGATGTTTATGACCTTCCTACCATATATTGCAGCTTGCCTAACTGTGCAATCAACATCTCCAACCATCCTACCTGCTCCAAAAGCTCGAACTGTTCAATTTGGAGTGTTCTTTGAGTTCCTAAAAATTGGACAAGTGCATGTCTTAAATGAATTGACATCTTCTCAATCATGCTCCAAAGGGAATAAATGTCCACGTTCCTGATGACTCCCTAACTATCTCCTCGACCACTCAGAATGTGGTTCAGAATCTTGTGGATGTAAATGAGCATTGGATTCCGTAATGTAGAAGCCTTTGACTTGTTCGGATCATACTTATCTCCAGTGCTGATCCTACCCTATAAGTGCTGAGGAGACAATCTGTATGGAAAATCTGTTCGTAGTGCAAGATACTCCAGTGTCCCCATGTGCTCTCAATCCTAAAGACCCATGGTGATGGATAACTCTGTGTAACTCATCTAATGCATCTCCCTTATCATCTAGAACTAGATTGTATTCGAGCGATCTCCATCGTAGCATCTTTTGCGATCTCCATCGTAGCATCCTTTCTTTATGAAGAATGTCGAGAGGACGTCCAAGGTGAGATCTCGATATGAAGGTTCTAGGATTTCAAAGAATTGGGACCATGCACCGAAATCCATGAGCTCTTGAACTTGTTGGGTTGAGCCAACTTGCTCTAATGCCGCCTAGTGGATGTATTTGTTTACACTGAACTTCTTTTCCTTTAGTCATTGATACTGTTCCTCCTGAGCCCCAACTTTGTATAGTAGCATCTGCGGCCTCTCTGGGGGGTAGACTGTAGTGGATGATTTGCCTCGTTACCTCTTCCGTAGAGTCTACTTTTCAAGTTGTGATCTTGTCATTTTGCCTGCAACTTTGAACAAATGTGAGAAAATTGACATATAAATTCTGAAGTTATGCTTTTACTCACACTTAAATTCAATTATGCTCACTAAATTATCGATTGCAAAAATAAACTAACTATGAAAAATTAAGCAACATATATAATTAATAAAGTAACACACATAAATAAATAAATAATTAAACAAAACCAATTAGAAAATCAACGAACAAACTAATTAATCTCCAAATTAAAATTAGAAATTGTATAATTAACAAATTAAACTAACGTAATCATCAATTTACCATTTTAACCCTAAAATTGAGATTTAAAACCCTAAATTACCAATTACACAAAATTGACGAAATTAATATTAAATTCATGTAATTAAACAAAAGCCTAATATTAATTAACGTTGAAAACAACAAATTAAACTAATCAAATGCAAAAATATCACAATTAAACACTTAGTGAGCAAAATTGTTAGTTATGAAATTTAAGTTAAAATTTAACCTAAATTTTAAGCAATTTGTCAAATTAAGTCATAAAATCAACTGGGCATCCAAATTAATCATCTATCAAACTATAATTAAACAATAAATTACAAAAAATTGCATAAATCTCCAATTTTTGTATTCAAACATTTTTAAGAATAATCAAACTAAATAATGCAAAACATTCAATTAAACATGCATAAACAGTTGAAATGGATAAGAGCGCTTACTTGGGTGTCATTGAATTGGTTAAAAAACGCAAGAAATTGGAAGAAGAAAATGAGGGGTAGCAACGGTTTGAGAGAGGAAATAAGAAATAATGAAAAATATGAGAGAGCTAGGGTTTTTGAAGTTGTATCGAGAGAGTATATAGTTTGATATATATTGTGTATTAAATTGTGTATGTCATTGAATTATAGCTTTTTGCGAGGTTACACAGGTTGGCACACAAATATGTATCAAAATGTGTAACACTAAATTAGCGTGCCCAGAGAGCATGTAAATTTCTATAAACATATGCAACTTTAAAAATGATGTTCAAATATGAAAATTTTGCACTAGCATTACAACTCATAAACACATATCTCCTAATGTCCCAATCATGCACAATGCTTCCTAATATGCTTAATTTTTTATCCTAAAACACTTTAAACAAAATTTAATTAATTAACACCGATACTATCATTAAAGCAAAAATAAGATAATATCAAAATTAAAATAAAACTAAAACTAACTCATGGGTTGCCTCCCATGCACCGTTTATTTACCATCTTTAGTTTGACGTACCTCTTTCGATCAAAGTGACTTATATACATTGTGTTGCTGTAGCCTTATCGTATGTTCCAGAACCTGCAGGTGGGGAACTTTTTGATGCTTTCTGCCATATTTCTTCTTTGGTTTATTCCCTCAAATTTGTAATAATTCTGGTGGATCATTATTTGTAAAGTCCTACAAAAATTCTTGATAAGACTCATTAGCCTGAGAAGCATCTAAAAATTCAAGAGAATTGTTTTTGACATTGGAGACTCTAAAGATCACCTCTTCATCCCCTACATTTATAGTTTGCTTTTGTTAACATCTATAATTGACTTGGCAATTGCTAGGAATGGTCATTTGAGGACTAAAGGTATTTTCGAATTCTCCATTATGTCAAGAATTATAAAGTCAGTTAGGAATGTGAACTTATCAACCTTAATAAGTACATCTTTTATTATTCCCCTAAGACATTTTAATGTTTTATCAGCTATCTGAACATATATCCTAGTCTATTCGAGTTTTCCTATCCCCATTTTTTAAATAAAGTACAAGGCATCATATTTATGATGGCCTCTAAGTCAGCTAACGTGTTGTCCACTTTTAAACTATCAATAGTACAAAGGATATAGAAATTTCCTAGGTCAATTTGTTTCTCTAGTAGTTTGATCTTTTTGTTGGAGCTCTCCTTACTCAACACTACAATCTCCATCTTCTTTGATTCCTTTTTTTTTGAATGATGGATCTTTCAATGATTCTATGCTCCTTGATCTCTACAAAAGAGATTCAATAGAAGGAAACTCATTCTTCATTTGTTCTAAGAGAACAAACACTTTATCAAACTCTGCCTCCAATGACTGTCTCTTTACTCTACTATGATATAGAACTGTAGGTCGATGTTCCTTGATTCTTTTCAGGTGTAGTCCACCTTCAAATTTTGAGTGACTTTTGGTAGTTACTTCCTTCTCTTCTTCTTGGGAATTTTTATCAGTAGTCTTAGTGATTGCCATTATTCTTTTCTAGGGATTTGTTCAGTTGGGCTCAACAAACTCCCCTTTTATCTTTCCTCTACTGACTTTGCCAATTGGTTAATTTGAACCTACAAAAATAGTATGGATACATCTATTTACTAATGTTTTATCCTTAATTCTTGAATGAATTCCATAATCAGCTCATCCGTACTGGGCTTATTTGGCCGTGATGCTTGTTGTTTGAATCTTGGCAGACGATTGTTTCTTGGTTGTCCATGATTTTCCATGAAAATTTGGGTTGATTCCTCCATCCAGAATTATGAGTATTGTTATAAGGATTATTTTGGGGTTTGGGAGCATTTCCCAAATAATCCACATGCTCGAGCTAAAGTTATTAACATTGTTAGCCTTGATGATCTAGACTACACGCTTCGCACTACATCACCCTTCCTTATGGAGCCATAGTCAATCAATCTATCTTCTTGCCTAGGATCTTCATTTGGCTCGCTAATTGCACCATTGCATCTACTTTGTAAACTCTTATTGGCCTATTAGTTCGTGTTCTAGCTGAGCACCATTGGTAGTTATTCATGGCCATGTCTTCTATCAACTATTGGGCCATTTAAATGTTTTATTATTTAACGTAACCCTAGTTGCTACAGTTATGAACTATTGTGTGCATTGATTCAGCCCATTGTAGAAAGTTTGTATTTGCATCTACAGTGGTAGTCCGTAATGTGACATCATTTGAGCATATCCTTGAATCTCTCTTAAGTATCATTCAGTAATTCACCTCCAGTTTGGGACTATAAGCAGAAGTCATTCCTCAATGTCACAGTCTTAGGGGAAAGTACTTCAGCAAAAAAAATTTCACCACTTGTTCCCATGTAGTAAGTGACGAATATGGAATGGAATTAAGCCACTACTTAGCCTTTCCTTTTAAGAAGAATGGAAATAAACACAATCTAATGGCATCATCATTAGCTCCATTTATTTTGAATTTATCGTAGATCTCCAAAAAGTTAGAGATATGCATGTTAGGGTCTTTGTCAGGGAGTCTGTCAAACTGAACTGACTGTTGCACCATCTGGATGACGCTTGACTTGATTACGAAGTTGTTCGCTTGAGTAGTTGGTCTCACTATGTTAGATTCTGCACTATTTGGGTCTAGCCTAGCATATTCAGACATTGTACATGGTTAGTCCACCATATTTTAAGATTCTTTTGATTTTACGTAAGCTTCCAAGCCTTCTATCCAACAGTCTAGTTCCTGCAGATTTGTCCTACGAAGATTCCTTCATGTTGTTCTTTCTATTTTAGGATTCACTTCTATTAATCTCTTAGATGTACTCTTGGTTATATATTAATCAGGATTCTAATTCTAAAAATAAAGAAATAATCTAAGTAAATTAAAAAATAAAATAACATAAAGTAAAGACATGAATAAAGCAAAATAATAAAAATAAAGTAATGATTAGATTAATAAAACTAAGGTTTTCCTAATATCAAAGTCCCAACAACGACATCAAAAACTTGATTGACTCCATTTAAGTTAGTTAATTATGAATTAATCATGTATAACCCAAAATACATATAATTCATGATCTATATGACCTGAGAGAAGTAGGTGGGCGATATGACCGTGTATCCCTTCTTTGCTTCAAATCTTTGTTTTATGTTGTGTTTTTATCTGAATTCTTCTCCTTTTAGGTCGTGAAGGAACTTATAACCTATAAATGAACTTGGAGCAAATTAAGTACCAAATATACAATAAAAGTATAAATAACAAACAAAAATACATTAAATATGAGGTATAAATATTGAGAAATATGCATATATTGTGCTTTGTGAAACGAACTCTAGATCATGTAATCAAGTACTTAAAAGGCAAACAATTAAACTTATTGCTTTTACTAATAATTATTTGGCTAATTGTGCAAAAGATAAAAAGAGGGCATTACGTTATGATCTTAGCTTGATTTAGAATAATTCCAAGATAACGATCCTTTAAATAACTAATTAAATTATCTAATTCTCTTGAGGTTTTTTTTCAAGTCAACTATATTAATAAGTTGTTCACTTATCTTTTTTCTTGTAAGAAAAATTTGGAAATATTTATAACGAACATGTTCTTCAAAGCCTATTTAAAAATATAGTTATTGAGATCATAAAATATCTCAATTATTAGCCTCAAACACTTTGCCTACCTTTCCCTAAATCATTTTTGATAACTCATCACCTTCATGTCTTCGTAATGAACTTCTTTAATCATGTTATATTTTTAAGGGCATAAAGTAAATGGTAGTTTTAAATTGTTATCTAGCTCTACTTTTTATAAGATTGCTTTTAAAAGGGATAGATCTTAAAGTAAACATGGAATTACCACTATCACAGATTTACTTGAGAATACTCTTTGTATGTTAGCACCATTTGCTCTCATTGACTTGAGCATTAAAGTGTCTTTATTGAGAATAACCCTAACACTCTTAACTATTTGTTAGTGCATAACTGTAGACCTAAGAACCAATTTAGCATGCGTGCCTCAATTTTAGTCCATATAATTTTGTCATAGGTAGAAAATTTTAAAAAATTGTATTATTCCTATTTAAGAAAACTTTAAACTAGTTAAGTGAAAAAAACAATGGGCACCAAATAAGAGAACTATAACTAACCTCACTAGAGTATCCAACACTAGGTGGAATTTTATGGAAAAAAATGACCATAAAGCTTTATGGAGGTTTATATCAAGGCATAAAAATTTCTAGATCTAAAGGACATTAAATGAAACGTGACAAGTCTAACTAATAAAAATAATGAGAATAGAAAGAGGGGTGCATCTTCGATTAATGAAACAAAGAATAAGAAATCATTAGCATAACAAACTAAACATGAAATAAAGAAAATATCAAGGAAGATTCCCACATGTTCAATACATCACTAGACAAGGCAATTAATTATATCTTGGATAATGACTTAACTACAAATCCAAAAACGTTGCCACCAACCCTGTCAAGAGGGATAAGAATATGTATTGTCATTTACATCATTATAGGGGACATTATATCAATGATTATAGGAATTTCAGATAAGTCATAAATGACTTGATTGAACAAGAAAGGTTAGGTCAAATTTTAAAAGAAAATAACATGGATGGCCATATAAGGGAATAATATAGAAGGAGTTCCCTACAGGCATTAAGAACTAGTGAACCAAAGAGAGAACCCCACCTTATCTAAAAGGTTATTCATATAATCATTTGTGAGGATCTCAAAAAGCTAATATACCATTTAATGAATGTGACTATAATACAAAATAATATGCTTTTATCTCTTAGTATTTAGTCTTTTACACCTACTTTATGCCATATTAATCTTATATTGTGATTTAGGGTGCAATTAGAGATGTTAAGGGAAAATTGATGATAATTAGTCAGTTCTGGAAAATTTTGATATTCTTTTAAAAGTGAACATAACCTTTTCATCCAAAGTCTAATTGAGATGATTTAAGATTCTACAAAAAACTTTGGAAGATATATAAGACTTATATGTTTTAAGTCCTGAGAGCTATTAGTTAAATCAATTTCAAAACCTAACTTGAAGGAACATAGGCATGCTAGAGCCTATGTTACTATTTGGTCAAAGAGTTAAAATTCCAATGTGACATGTGACTAGATGCACGGTTGTATACTAAGGTTTTTATAAAAAAATTTGACATTGAGGACATGGCATGCTATATGGGTTAATAAATATTGTTTTAGATAATAGAGAAATTATCAAAAGAGATATGACCTATAACACAAACATGTTAGAGCCCATGGTCATCCTTAGAAAGGTTTACAAAGAAATATTATAATACAAGACATGGGGAACAATTGTGTTCCAGACTATATTAATTGAAAAAAATTATATGCCCATATTTAAAAAGTTTAAAACACTAATTTTAGTGAAAATTTTGGTATTAAGTTTTTTTTTAGGTTTTAGAATAAATAGTTTCTTTCTTTTCTTTCTTTTTTCTTTTTTATATTCTCTTTTCTTATCCATGGCTATGCGCGACTAACATTTTTTTGAAGTGAATCACACGTTAATACAATGCTTAGAAAACGATATAAGAATGCACGAGAGGGGTGGGGTTGAATTGTGTATTCCCGTTTTTGAAAAATTCTTTCAAAAAATGTTTGTTAGAAATAAAATGAAGTGAATCACACGTTAATAAAATACTTAAAAAACGATATTAGAATGCACGAGAAGGGGAGGTTGAATTGTGTATTCGCCTTTTTTTAAAATTCTTTCAAAAATTGTTTGTTAGAAATAAAATTCTTTTACAGAATTTTTCGATAGATTCTAATTAATCAAAAC
>JANZLF010000007.1:14018269-14028296 GCA_026546835.1 Erythroxylum foetidum | reverse complement strand
TACAATCCGTAATTTGATACCTTTAATAGGAAGAATCCAAGAAGCACCTAAAGTGTCTTCACTCTACCAGCAACATCAGGCTTATCCAGTATCCAGCCCCTCTCTGCCTACCACATCGATCTAATCGATGAACACCATGCACGAAAGATGAAAGATGACGGCCAGATCTGAAGAAGATAGAAGAAATAGAGTCGATTTTGGAGGCATCTGAGAAGAGAGATGGCGGCATCTGAGAAGAGAGAAGAGAGAAGAGATAAGATAGAAAAGAGAATGTGCGATGGAGGCATTCTGTAAGAGACGAGTGAAACGATAAGGTTTAGGTTTATCCGGTTATCAAATAACCAGTTCTTCAGAAAACCAACCGGTTTTCTGATAAACCGGCCGGTTTTTATATTCAAAGGTTATTATCTAAAATCGAACCGGACACATAACCGGTTCAGACAAATTCCGATCGGACCGTCCGGTCCAGTCTGATTTTCATAACCTTGTTTGTAGCTATAAAATTTAAGTTGTTTTCATTTTCTGTAGATTCCACTTTGGTGGTTGAGTGTACGCAAAGTCTTATGATTCCACTTCAGCTGTTGAATTTACCCATTTACCTTAACTGCATAATGCAGCAGAAGAGCAGGGAGAGATAGGTTAAAGACTTTTTTTTTTTTTGGTTATTTGAATTTTTTAATATTATTTTATTAAAATAATATGTAGATTTTGTATGACATATAACATCTTACACATACTCAAATGCAACTATATAGCTTGTCATATCATCAAGGTACAAATTTTGTTTCAAACTAGCTGCTAAGCACAACGTAGAGCTAGTTACCACAAAAGGGATTAATGTATCAATTTGAACGTTCGAGTATCTTCCAAACTATTTACACTTTCAATACAATAGGACGGAAAGAAAAAGAAATAGAAATAGACATGTTTTTCGTCTAGAGTGGACGTTCCCAAGCCCGAGTTAATGTATTAATCCCATTCGACGTCAAAGAATCCAGCATCTTTCATCTCAGAATAATACGCATTCTCCAATAGAAAATCTTCCTCCTATGAAGATGTCAAATGAATAGTACATAATTAAGGTCATCAAGATCTCAACAGGAAATATTGTAGCACAATCAAGAACCACAAGAGCAAAACGAAATTCACCTGGAAAAGATCTGCCAGGAATGCCACGTATAGGATGGGAAGATAGAAACAGTGATAGCAGATAACTGTGAAAATATAAAACCTGCAGCAGACAAAAAAGACCGGAATTTGGAAAGGCTTTTTGAAAGGATGGAAGTTTATGTATAGTTTTTGTTTTTAAATATACAGGTTTTTCACAAGTACCAAATTCCGATGCTGGCGCCAATTCCGGCAAACCCACAAGCAAACAATGCCACAGCATTTAAGATGAACATAACAGTAACATAGTTGTAAAATGCTGGCCTAACTGTAAAAAGGGGGAAGATGTGAAGTTCAATCTGATAAAGAAGATGTAACAACATAGTTATTGTACTCACGGGGTAAATTCTCTCTCAATTTTGAGAAATGCACAAATAATACATATCCATAAACGCCAGCCAGCAATAATTTGTGTATGATCCAAAAGCCCCACTTCATTCTTTGTGTTGCATCAACACCATCAATAAAGAGTGGCACACCAAACCCAAAAACATAAACAACCTGAGAAAGAACAGCTACAAGTGGTGAAATGGATACACTATAAGTTAAGTTTGATATAGACAACATCGAAATAAATGGTTGACACATGATAGATGATGTAAAACAACTATTTACCCACAAGGATAAAGCCTGTCAAATTAAACAGTTAAAGTGTGACAGAAAATATAGCAATTGTTTAGAAAAATATCTAACGTATGAAACTCGTGAATCTTAAAAGTTGAGAACATAAATATAATATATAGAAGAAAAAAAACTGCTCAAGCTTCAAGTAAACACTAAATCAATCAGTTGAAGTGCATAAAAAGCCTTAGTTGGCTTATGAAATTTCTCATACCGTAAACGAACTGATATAGCGGCCCACAACCTACCAAAAGCATTTATGAACCTAGAGGCAGAAAGTACCTTCAGTTTTCCTTTCAACTTAATAGCCTAAATACTCTATTACCATTTTACCACCTCGATTAATAGTAGTCAATCTCATAGCAGAGAATTAAAAAACAAGAAACTCAAAGGTAATAGTGAAGAAATAATGTTATTCACTATTAGATGTTTCAATTATAAGAGTGAAATTGGATCTGGTACCATGTAGAAGTAGAGGTAAAGAAGAAAGAAAGGGAAAAGAATGTAAACAAGTTTTAGGTGGTTTGTCAGTGAACTTATGTCTACGGACACAGACTACAATAGAGAAGAGCACCCAAGTGTTTTACTCATAAAGTTTAGCCCATTTATTTATTAGTAATGCTATAATATCTATAATAAAGTAATACAATATTACTACAAAATATCTAAACTATTTTATCATATGATACAAAAAAATTTCTTATATCGAATATATAATAATGCTAAATTCATCTCTCTAATATCTTCAGCAAAAGAATACACAAGAAAAACTGTTATAGAGTAGCAGAGCTCCTACTATGCCCTTTCATAACCCCTCAGTTTTTCCGGATCAAGTTTAACATATCAGAGACATGCCTAAAGATCTGCCAACATAAAAATTCTTCTCAATGGTACAACCCCCATAAGTATTCAACTCACTTGGTTTCGAGCGTATGAATTCTTGATGTAACAAAAGACTCATTAAAAGAGATAAATAAAACCACAATGTTCACACGCCCTTATACTTTTGATCCAACAAAACATAGTCCAGATTTTCATTCATCAATTATTATGCATTTCCATTAATGCCTTCTGTTTTTCTCTCTCTGTGAATCCATACTTATTCTGTCTTACCACTAGTTAACAAATTCAAGTGTAAATGCCAGCACTCTAACTAATCTAGCCTTTACAAACTCACCTTAAAGTATATGGCAGAAACTTGACAGTGAATCCTGTAGCATCATTATCACTCTTTTCAAATTGAAGAAACACATCCAAAAACGGGAAATTCTAATCACTATCTCCATTCTACTATTATTCCTGGTATATAAAATTATAAATCCATCATCATGGAAAAGTCTCAATGATTTCAGGTTGATATGTGTGTATAATTCCAGTTGGGAGACAATTTAAGCCCAAATTCAAGAACGACATCTTTCATCAAAATATTTCAAGTTTCCATCAACCAATTCAAAAAATTGTACTAGCAAATGCTTTTTTTTCCTGAGTGAGTTATCAATCTGCAGTTTGCATGTTAGGCTTGTTTATAGATTCTATTGTCATAACATCTTTCTCATACTTTTTATATAGCCTTGTATAGGATATCTTTATAAACCTACAACATGAAACAAATACCAAAACTGAATTTGCTAGAGGTGCAAAATTGGTCATTCTGAATTCAGTTTGCCTGGTACTACATGAATTGACTGCATCAAGCTGGCTGCACTACCCTTTTATTTCCTTAACACAAAGAAATTGACACTGTAATAAGTATGCAAGAAAAAGGAACTCTTACCAATGCAAGAAAAAGGGAACTCTTACCATAAGTTGAACATTTACACCATGAAAAGGACCAACAAACACAATAAACCTGAAACTTTCAGCATTTCTCTCACTGACTAACTTTGGAATTCTCAAAACATATCGACCTAGCAATGCTTATTGTCCAAAGGTCCATTCTGAATATTGTAAAAAATCTGTTTTAAGCAATTAAAAACAAAAATCACGCAATACCTTGAAAAGAATATCCACAACAACAACGACTCCTGAAACAACAAAAGTGCGAGCTAAGGCTTCCAATCGACTAGAATAATTATCTTGCAGTAAAAATGCCAGTATGCTGATTTCCATGAACACCATGCTAGATGCAGTGAACAATGACAACAAATTCCAAGCAATCTCCTTCCCAGGAGTGCATTGCCAAGCCTGTTTGTCAAACAAAAGAACAGGCAAGAAATATATCAATTGGAAAAACAAAAATTCAGCGGAGAACATTCTCCGAGGCCAAGAGAATAGTCTATCCACAAACTCGTCCAGAAATTAACTCTACAAACTCAATCCACACAGAAATCACAAGACAATGACCTGAAGAGAGCACCAAGCGAGATTGAGAAAACTAGCGAGCAAGAGAAGAGCATAATAGGAAATCATAATAAATGACCTTCCACTCCAAAGCTTCCTCACATTCCTCTTTGCGTTGATCGCTAAGTACAACAAGAACAGAACTGCCGCCGCCACGAGCACGATCTCGTACCATACCAGGTGGCATTTCTCACCGCCGCCACCTCCGGACAACGGCGACGAACTCTGTCCGTTTCCGTCGGGAAGAGTCGAGACTTTTGGTGGGAGAGAAGAATAAGAAACGTTAGGAATCGATGTCAGTAAATTCATCTCGGGAGGGGAGGAGATCAATATGCTATAAGGTAACCGTCGCTTGGACAGCTGTAATTGCATCATAAGGAGGTGAGCATTGGGGAGTGTATGTGTGCTCGATGTTCTACTAGTGTTACCCGCCGAAGAAGAAGAGACGATGAACCAGAACAGAAGTCAATTTTCGTTGGATCAACGGAGATTAGGTAGTTATGTAGAATTAGCTTTACGGCCCGTTCACACTTTCACTTTCAATCGACATATACGTTTTCTTTTTTTTTATTTTTATTTTTCTGAAAGGAATGGAAATTATAACAGACTATACGAGACATGTACGAAATGTTTAGGATCAGAATTTCATCATGGAAATTAAAGTAGCTTAGCTATTTGACCCTGAGTTGTCGTATCGGGATCGTGGCAGTATTGATAAGCTTTGATTAGTGTTTTATATGCAGAATAACGGAACAAAGCAAAGACTTGTGAGGAAGTAACGACAAAAAGAGACAATGTTAAGTATTGGTATTTATTGGTGTATATTGACAAAAATCTTCAACAAAATGCTAGATTTAGATGTGAGATTAAAAGTAGACTTAAGGCAGATATCAAGTAGAAGATTAGCTGCATTACACGCATGATAGGAATATGCGAGAATTCTAAAGTGACTTAGCAAGTAAATCAAGCATGGTGCGAGTTTTTTGAGAATTTCGGACCTTGTACGAGTTGACTTAGCTAAGGCTAAGTTCTTGATAGACTAAGGACTTAATGTGTGCTTAAGTAGATGGACCATAAACATACCAATGTGCTATTGACTTGGATGACTATGATAAATAGGGTCGCAGGGGTAGCATCATGGCAGGTTGTATAGTCAGATATTACCTACACGTTGCACGCATGAAGTCCAGATGTCTTAGCCATGTTCAGCAATAAGTATAGTGTTTTTAGGAGTTGTGAGGTTATAGACCTATAGTATTATTTTCTCATATTTTTATTCATTGTCTGTTATTTGCTTCCAGTTGAGTGGGGTATTCCACGATGCTTTGTGATTCCTAGTTTGTAGCAGGTGGGTGTACCACTTGTAATTATCTTGCTATTTAAATTCTGTTAATTTACAGCAATTATCTTCTTCTGATTCTCTTCTCTCTGTCAGAAATTCTAAATTCTTCTATCAGTGGTATCAGAGTCAGGTTTCGGCTTAATGGAAACACGACAACAAACCGATGCGGAGTTTCGAAACGCGGTCCAAGAAGCATTGGGGCGTCATGAATCATTATTCGATCAAATACAGCACACCCTTCAGACCTTTGCTTCCCAAACGCAAAATATTGAAGTTACGGTGACACAGCTCAAAGAACAATTAGAAAATGTTAATCCTTTTGCTCCTAGAGGAAGCAATCAACACACCCCATCCCATTCCAACTTTATGCAAAACAATGACCATCATCCACAGCCTCTCTTCCCGCAAAACACCCACAATGGCCAAACATCCCAAATGAATCCACAAGTATACTATACACAGAATTCTAACCCCTTTCCACAACATCATAGCCACCTCAAACTACAGTTTCCTAAATTTGATGGTACAGACCCTCAGGGATGGGCATACAAAGCGGAATAGTATTTCGAATTCACGAGAGTGCCTTCTGAACAACATGTACAACTGGCTTCTTTTCACTTAGAAGGCATTGCCCTTCAATGGCACCGTTGGTTATCCAAATTCTAAGGACCATTAATCTGGGAAGAATTGACCCGGGCTATGTTCAAGCGGTTTGGCCCAACTGAGTATGAAGATCCCTCGGAAGTTCTTTCTAGGCTCAAGCAGACAACTACGGTAGTTGACTATCAACAGGAATTTGAGAAACTGTCTCATAGAGTCGATAACTTGCTTGCAAGTTTTTTGGTAGGATCCTTCATTGATGGACTTCGAGAAGAAATTCGTCTTGATGTAAAAATCAAGCAACCGAGAACACTGGCTGATGCAATAGGAGTAGCTTGACTCGTGGAGGAAAGAAACTTATTACAGAAGAAGCAGTCCACAACTTCAAAACCAAGTTGAAGTGGCAAAACTACTACTCCAAGTCTATTAGGCCCAACACCATCTGCAAAAACAATAGCAGGTACCAATAACTCACCTCCTCTTTTTAGACGAATTTCTGGACAGGAAGCTAAGGAACGCAGAGACAAGGGGTTATGCTATTACTGTGACGAAAAATACATACTAGGCCATCGCTGAAATAAACCACAATTATTCGCCATTGAATATGTCCTAGAGGAAGCCGAAACTGAGACAAGTGATGACAGGAGCGAAAGTGACAAAGTTCCAGAAATCTCTCTTCATGCAATTGCAGGTACGGAGCATCCTCAAACACTCCGGTTGGCTGGAACTCTGAAGGGTAGGGATGTCACAATTCTAGTGGACAGCGGAAGCACACATAACTTCGTTGATCAATCCATAGTTAAGTTATGTGGGTTGATAGTAGCAAAAGATCAAACCTTACGGGTTATGGTAGCTAATAGGGACCAGATCACATGTCAGGGAATGTGTCAAGGAGTGTCTCTAACCATACAGGGATACCGAACAACTGCAGATTTTTTTGTCTTACCTTCAGCAGCATGTCCCATCGTTCTCGGAGTCCAATGGATGGCAACTCTTAGGCCTATTCAAACAGATTATAAAACACTTACCATAACTATCAAATACCATGACAAACCCATTGTTTTTCAGGGAATGAGACAGGGAGAAGCTAAACCACTTTCAAGAAAAGAATGTAATTTACACTATGGAACAATTTTTCTTTTCCAGGAACATGAAGCAACCCATCAACTGCAAGGTCAAATCCACCCACGAATTTAAAAATTACTGGTCAGTAATTCACAAGTGTTCAAACAACCCCAACAGCTTCCGCCCATTCGTCATCAAGATCATCACATTCCTTTGTTAGAAGGGAGCAAACCTATTTTGGTAAGGCCATATCGTTATCCTTTCTACCAGAAAACTGAAATTGAAAAAATGGTACAGGAGCAGCTAACCAAAGGATTGGTTCGACCGAGCCGCAGTCCCTTCTCTTCGCCAGTTTTATTAGTGAAGAAATCCGATGGAAGTTGGCGATTCTGTGTGGATTATCGAGCCCTCAATGGAATCACAATTAAAGACAAGTTTTCGATCCCTATTATCGATGAACTCTTGGATGAGTTGCATGGGTCCATGTACTATACAAAACTGGACCTCCGTTCCGGATACCACCAAATCCGAGTCAAAGAAGAAGATATCCACAAAACAGCTTTTCGAACTCATGAAGGACACTACGAGTTCATAGTAATGCCATTTAGTCTCACCAATGCACCGGCCACCTTTCAAGCACTAATGAATGAGATTTTTCGACCCTATCTCCAAAAATTTATTTTAGTATTTTTTGATGACATATTGGTGTACTGCAGGTGTTGGGAAGAGCATTTGTACCACCTTAAAGTTGTCTTGTAAGTTCTACAAACAAATCAACTGTTTGTCAAAACCAGCAAATGTCAGTTTGGAGTTATGAAAGTTGATTATCTGGGACATGCCATATCAAACCAAGGGGTGGCGGTCGATCAAAAAAAAATTGAGGCGATTTTGGCGTGGCCAACACCAACTACCCAGAAGGCAATCCGTGGATTTTTGGGTCTCGCTGGCTACTACCAAAAATTCATTCAAAACTTTGGCATCATAGCCGCTCCACTCACCAAGTTATTAACCAAACAGGGGTTCACATGGACCAACGAAGCAGAAACAACCTTTCAACAATTGAGGAAAGCATTGTCAACTCCTCCGGTATTAGCACTACCTGATTTCAGTCAAGAGTTTGAGGTAGAAAGTGATGCCTGTGGAAGTGGACTTGGGGCCATTCTTTCTCAAAAGCGTCGACCCATAGCCTACTACAGTGAAGCACTAAAGGGTTCAGCACTACACCTTTCAACCTATGAAAAAGAAATGTTGTCCATTGTCAAAGCCATTCGGAAATGGCGGCCGTATCTCTTGGGTAAGCCTTTTATTGTTCGTACTGATCAACGGAGTTTAAATTTTTTGTTAGAACAAAGGATTACAACACCAACTCAGGCACGATGGCTTCCAAAATTAATGGGATACGACTACCGGATTGAGTACCGAAAGGGAAGGGATAACCAAGGAGCTGATGCATTATCATGGATGGGTGAATATTATATGACCACCATTACTCTACCTATTCCTGCGTGGTGGAAGGATCTCTAAGAAGAAGTGCGAACAGACCCAGCATATGCGACCGCAATTCAAAAGCTACCAGCAGAAAGTGTTCAAGTCAAAGACGGTGTGTATTTTTACAAAGGTAGGATATTCTTATTGGCCACCAGTTCCTTAATTCCCTCACTCCTATCCGAGTACCATTCTTCTGCCACGGGAGGCCACTTCGGGTATCAAAAGAGTTTAGCCAAACTCAAACAACAATTTTATTGGGTGGGGCTGCGACAACAGATCAAAAAATTCATCCGGGAATGTTCAGTATGTCAACGAAACAAATATGAGACACTCAAGCCTCCTGGACTATTGCAACCACTTCCAATACCTGCCAAAATTTGGTCTGATATCTCTATAGACTTTGTAGAAGGGCTGCCATCATCCAAAGGGTTCACAGCAGTTATGACAGTGGTAGATAGACTAACCAAATACTGCCATTTTTTCCCTTAAAACATCCTTTCACAGCAGTAAGTATAGCAAATGAACTTGTCAACCATGTGATCAAATTGCATGGTATCCCGGAAACCATTGTAAGTGACAGGGATAAGATATTTACAAGTTCTTTTCGGACTCACTTATTTACTTTACAGGGAACCCAGTTAAAAATGAGTTCTAGTTATCTCCCTCAGACTGATGGGCAATCAGAGGTGATGAACAGAATGTTGGAGCAATATTTGAGATGTTTTATTAGTGATCAACCGCGGAAGTGGGTTGACTGGTTGGCTTGGGCAGAACTCAGTTACAACACTAGTTATCATTCCGCCACTAATTTTACACCCTTTGAGTTGGTCTATGGTAGACCACCCCCATCACTGCTTTTCTATGTTCCTGGAACAACCAAAGTCCAATCCGTAGATGATTATCTCAGACAATGAGCAGAAGTATTGAAAGAACTGAAGCTCAATTTACGATTAGCACAGGAAAGGATGAACCTCAACGCTGATAAAATGAGAAGGGAGGTTGAGTTCAATGTCGGCGATTATGTTTATTTGAAGCTTCAACCTTATAGGCAGACTAGCGTTGCTTTTCGAAAATCTCTAAAACTTTCTGCCCGATTCTATGGGCCATTTGAAATTTTGGAGAAAATTGGGAGGGTCGCATACAGATTACGCTTGCCAGAAGGAGCTCAAATCCATGACGTCTTCCACATTAGCTTACTGAAACGACATCTAGGAGAGCAACCAACTACCACACAAGGCCTTCCTCCTATCACTGATGACTCACATGTTCTACCTGAACCAGACCAGATTTTGGATAGGCGGGTCATTTAGAAAGGGCGATACTGACCTTGTAGGAAAATCCCGGGAGGTACATCATATGTACAGGCAGCGGAAAACAAAAATTTTGTTCCCGGGACTTTCCCGA
>JANZLF010000007.1:13983780-14008317 GCA_026546835.1 Erythroxylum foetidum | reverse complement strand
CGGCGGCGTAAACCTCCCGAAACTCATTTTTTTCACTTTTCTCAACCATAATCCTCCCATCCTTCAATTACAACACATCTAAGCCATAAATCAAGACATATACTATCATTCTGGACTGATTCTAACACCAAAACATCAACAAAACAACAACCCAAGCAAATCTGTAAATCTCTCACCAAAACCCTAACTTCTTAGATTTCTACTCAATCCATGCAAAACTAAGGTTAGATTCAACCTAAACAAGAGTAGAAGAGTTAATCTTACCTTACGGATTCTTGAAATCGGTCGGAAAACGTCAAACTTGAGCTTGCCCCTTTTTCTTCCTCTTCTTCCTCTTCCTACGACCTTCTCCTTTCTCTCTTCTTCTTTCTATTTTCTTTTCCTTTTCTTCTTTCTTTCTCTTCTTAATTCCTTAAACCTACAAGGTAGGGAAATGACTAAAATGCCCCTCCATGCTTAGCCTAAAACATCCTAACTCATAGGTCTTGCCCATTTTGCCCTTAAACATTTTCTACTCTTTCAAACACTTATTCCATGCTAAACTCAAGTACATTCTAAATTTTCCACTAATACCTTCAATAAAATCAAACTATGCCATAAATCATAAATCAAATTAAATCATACTTAATAACATCAAGAAAAACGATTTGGGGCCCAACACCAATAAATGCCAATTTGGAGTTACGAAAGTTGATTATCTGGGACATGTCATATCAAGCCAAGGGGTGGCGGTCGATCAGAAAAAAATTGAGGCGATCTTGGCATGGCCAACACCAATTACCCAGAAGGAAATCTGAGGATTTTTGGGTCTCGTTGGATACTACTGAAAATTCATTCAAAGCTTTGGCATCATAGCCGCCCCACTCACCAAGTTATTAACCAAACAGGGATTCACATGGACCAACGAAGCAGAAACAGCCTTTCAACAACTGAAGAAAGCATTGTCAACTCCTCCAGTATTAGCACTACCTGATTTTAGCCAAGAGTTTGAGGTAGAAAGCGACGCTTGTGGAAGTGGACTTGGGGCCATTCTTTCTCAGAAGCATCGACCCATTGCCTACCACAGTGAAGCACTAAAGGGTTCAGCACTACACCTTTCAACCTATGAAAAAGAAATGTTGGCCATTGTCAAAGCCATTAGGAAATGGCGACCGTATCTCTTGGGTAAGCCTTTTATTGTTCATACTGATCAACGGAGTTTAAAGTTTTTGTTAGAACAAAGGATTACAACACCAACTCAGGCACGATGGCTTCCAAAATTAATGGGATACGACTACCGAATTGAGTACCGAAAGGGAAGGGATAACCAAGGAGCTGACGCATTATCACGGATGGGTGAATATTACATGACCACCATTGCTCTGCCTATTCCTGAGTGGTGGAAGGATCTCCAGGAAGAAGTGCGAACAGACCCTGAATATGCAATCGAAATTCAAAAGCTACCAGCAGAAAGTGTTCACGTCAAAGACGGTGTGTATTTTTACAAAGGTAGGATATTCTTATTGGCCAACAGTTCCTTAATTCCCTCACTCCTGTCTGAGTACCATTCTTCTGCCACGGGGGGCCACTTCGGGTATCAAAAGAGTTTAGTCAAACTTAAACAACAATTTTATTGGGTGGGGATGTGACAACACATAAAAAAATTCATCCGAGAATGTTCAGTATGTCAACAAAACAAATATGAGACACTCAAGCCTCCTGGACTATTGCAACCACTTCCAATACCTGAAAAAATTTGGTCTGATATCTCTGTAGACTTTGTAGAAGGGCTGCCATCATCCAAAGGGTTCACAGCAGTTATGACAGTGGTAGATAGACTAACCAAATACTGTCATTTTGTTCCCTTGAAACATCCTTTCACAACAGTAAGCATAGCAAATGAACTTGTCAACCATGTGATTAAATTGCATGGTATTCCGGAAACCATTTTAAGTGATAGGGATAAGATATTTACAAGTTCTTTTTGGAATCACTTGTTTACTTTACAGGGAGCCCAGTTAAAATTGAGCTCTAGTTATCATCCTCAGACTGATGGGCAATCCGAAGTGATGAACAGGACGTTGGAGCAATATCTGACATGTTTTATTAGTGATCAACCGCGGAAGTGGGTTGACTGGTTGGCTTGGGCAGAACTTAGTTACAACACTAGTTATCATTCTGCCACTAAATTTACACCCTTTGAGTTGGTCTATGGCAGACCACCCCCATCGCTGCTCTCCTATGTTCCTGGAACAAACAAAGTCCAATCCGTAGATGATTATCTCAGACAACGAGCAGAAGTATTGAAAGAACTGAAGCTCAATTTACGATTAGCACAGGAAAGGATGAAGCTCCACGCTGATAAAAAGACAAGGGAGGTTGAGTTCAATGTCGGCAATTATGTTTATTTGAAGCTTCAACCTTATAGGTAGACCAACGTTGCCTTTCGAAAATCTCTAAAACTTTCTGCTCGATTCTATGGGCCAATTGAAATTTTGGAGAAAATTGGGAAGGTAGCATACCGATTATACTTGCCAGAAGGAGCTCAAATTCATGACGTCTTCCACATTAGCTTACTGAAACGACATTTGGGAGAGCAACCAACTACCACAAAAGCCCTTCCTCTTGTCACTGATGACTCATATGTTCTACCTGAACCAGACCAGATTTTGGATAGGCGGGTCATTCAGAAGGGGCGATACCGACCTTACACAGAGGTCTTAATCCAATAGAAAGGCACCACAGCAGCTAACGCAACTTGGGAAATTTCTCTAAAAACTAATTTTTTGTTAAGGAGTTATCATGCCAACTTCATAATAAAAGCCTTATTTAGAATGTCCATTCTTCATATCCCGAAGTCTCATGTCTATCCTAATTTGCATAATACACTCCAATAGGTTGTAAGACTCTTCTTATTAATTTTATAGAAAAACTTGGTCAATTTTATCACAAAAGAGTATAAGAAGTTTCTTAACCAGTGTGATATATAATGATATAGTAATAACATTTATTTCACAAGGATTTTCTTTCCTATTATTAATAAACAATTTAACCTCTAATATGTCAATTATTTTTCATTTTATCCAATAGCTTTCTATAGATCAAATTCATTATTCTTGTGTGTAGTAGTGAAACTCTTAAGTATTTATTAAAGTCTTTATGACTCTAGTGTTTAATTTTATATTAATATTTTTATTTTGTTTATCTCAAAATATTTAGAGATAACCAAATTTCAAATTTATCAAAATTAATTTTAATACCCACTCGAAGGAAGTTAAAGGTGATTTGAACTTGATCGAATAAGGTTTCACTATTATTTAGTAGATTGTCAACAGAAAAAAAAATGAAAATAAGCCAAACCTCTTTCTATAAATTGAAACAAATTCCACTTCTTGGCATCTACCACATAGTAGATTAAGTTATTGAACTTTTCCATATATAACACAATTAGACAAGGTGACAAAGAATCACCCTACCTGTAACTCTCTGAAAAGTTTAATCTCTCAAGTTCGTCACCTCCTTATACGATGCTAAAGTCATTGATGACAATAGCTAAACTATTAAGCTTCTCCTTTTGCATAGTTACTTTAATTTATCAATTATGTTTCTTACAAACTCTCATTTAACTTTATCGTATACCTTATGCAAATTAATCTTTAGAATTATATAGCCCCTCTTACCCTTTTTTCTCTTTAAATAATGAATAACTTTTTGTGTAACAGTAATGTTGTCAATTCCCATTCTTTTTAATATAAAACTACAATTGTAAGAATAAATCAATCAATTTAGGAAGGATTTGATTATTCTACACTGCCTTATTAACAATTTTGATAAGTACATTGCAAAGAAAAATGAGTCAGAAATAATGTTTTGAGTCATCATCATCACAACCAGTCTGAAATCCTGCAGTGAAGCAGAGTCTAGGGAGGTTTGATAGTATGCAGCCTTACCTCTACATAATAGAGAGGTTGTTTCCCGAATAGATCCATATGCAAATATGACAGGTAGATATGATGCAGAAAAACAGAAGATAGAATTAAAGAACTAGCATGAAAAATAATTAAGAAAGACGAAAATAATAATCACAAATAAAATAATAATAATAAGCATAATAATGATAATAATCATGCTACAACTGTATAAAAAGATATCAATACGCATCAAATAAAATAAAATAAACTACTAATAAAGTAATAATATTGATACATACCAATAAATGCAAAAATAAAGAAATAAATACCAATACTAATAATACTAAAAAGACTAATACGAAAAATAAATAAAAGAATACTAAAAAAATTAAATCCCATACTACTAATACAAAACAAAGGAAGTTTTGTAGGCTTAGTCGATGCGTCAGGTTTAAAGATGGACTACTAATGGATTATGGATTATTATAAATATATATGTATATAAATATATATAGGTGCCTAACTCCTAACAATAGAGTAAAGGTGATCTTAAGATTTTTTTTACAGCTGAAAAGACAACCGAGCTGATCGAGGGAAGAGTTGAGTTATCGAAAAAGAGAAGGAGGCAGCACAACAGGTATAGAGATAGGAAGCCATAGTTGGGTTGTCTCGTCTTTGTCAGAATAAGGGTAGGTAGCATCTGATACACTTGAGCTGAGTTATCTCATGAACACGGGAGATCTATAAACCGACTGGTAATTGCCAACCACCAGTAACGAGAAGTAGCTGAAACGACGACATGAACTTAAATGAAAAGACTACCAAAAAAAGAAGGATAAGAATAGCAACTCACCCTTTTCTTGCAGCCAACACCAAAACCACACCACTTACAACTATAAAAACATGGAAAGGCAGCACAAAAATAGCAACCTAATATTGTATGTATATAAAAAATGATATTAAAATAAATTATACCATACTGATAATTTATATCAGGTTGTACCATAAAATTTTAATTTATAATAGTGATTTTGATTTTTTTTAACTATTCTAGCACAAGACCACAAGTAAGTGGATATATCAGTTTTCAGTAATATAAGGATATATAGAGGTTGATTCCATGAGGATATTATAACTATTAAGTCTAACTTTCGACTATTAACTAGCCAATAATAAAGAGAGTGTTGTAACTAGAACTAGATCTAGAGTAAACAAAATAAAGTTAAGACACCATTAGATATTATTAAACAAGCAAGCAAGAAGTATAAATCAGATAATGTAAACATTTAGAACCTTAGTTTCCCTTTATACTTTTGATTCAATATGTTAAGTTATTTAAAAAATCACAAAACATTATCTAATACTATAAGGGTCTTATATATCTGTTTTTATTATCTCATTTAATTGTTAACATTGGTTCCTAGGTCAACCCAAATACAATTTTTTTCAACAACATGTATATTAAACTAAGTTTAAGTTTAAACACTCATTTGTATTTAACTAACACTAAAAACAACATAAATATTTCTCAAACGTTGACCTCTTTATCAGAAAACTGAAATCAAGTTATACAAAAATTAGTTACAGCTCTATCTAATTTGGATATAAAGAGTTCTAACACTTACCATCTTTGAAATAACAAAAACAAATAAAAATAGAAGAACTCATTATAAATGTTTTCCCTAATGACAATCTTAAACTCTTGATGTGATTTGCTTTCTTCGAATGACTTTTGATCTTTCTCTTTATTGCAAATGACTACTAGGTATGTATTATTTCTCTATTTTCTATTAAACCTAATTACAAATTGAAATAAAATAAAACTAAACTAAACTCGGCCACTTAATATAATTTATTTATAACCTTTCTATTGCAAATATGATTAGGGAAAAGAATATGAACTCTATTATGCTCATATTGCGTGCCTTATTTTGAACATGAAAGTATCTAAAAGGAACATGTTATGTGATATGTGTTTAAATTTTGATTCATTTGATATGCGACACTTATTGATTAATATATTATAAATGCTTAAGATACTCACTTTTACTCATTTGTGATTTTAGGCATAATTGGAGTCAAAGAGATAAAGTAAGTCAAAAGTACCACATTTGGGCAATTTTTCAAAAATTAATTTTCACTTGTCTTTAAGGAGCAAGAAGAAGAAAATTGAAAGACAAGAAGAAAATAAGAAAAATCAAAATACAAAGAAGAAGAATTAAAAGTGCTTGCTGAAAAAAAAGAAGAAATAACAGGAGCACGTGCATGTTTTTTCATCTACTTTACGTGAGTTTAATGGTGTGATGTTAATGGAATGATGGTTGGGAAATGCTATATGTATGAGACTCACATTCATTTTTATCTTATTATGATTGTATGTTTTTTACAGTATCTCGAAGCATCGGGCTTAGTCAGTCAGTCAGTGACTCATTGATCACAGTAAGTCATAGGCTCGAACCACATATGTGGGAGCTTAAAGCTCTTATTAGTAACAGTATCAGTAGCAACATCAGTCACAACTCCTTTATATTACATATATTGGAATGAAATGCACGCCACAATTCAGTAATCAAATTCAATCATTTTCATTTTTAGGTATTATTACAGTTCAACAGTCACAGTATCAATCACTATAACAGTAGTCATCGGACTACGTCCAACATTCAAATTTTTAGTTGAGAATCAGAAAATCATTTAGGCAGATGCATTCACATTCAATCAGTACTTCCAATATCATTCTCATGCATCAAAATGCTTCAGATAAATATTATTTGAAATCCTGTACACAATCAACACAATTCAATACAGTTCAATAAGATAGCAATACAGTTCAATAATGTACAAACCAATAAGGTGAGACCATCTTAGGTTACTCACAGTATGCTCCAAATAGCTATTGCCTTGAAGTCCTGGCAATGTCTAGATACTGTTGTTCAATGCGCTCCTCTATACAAACAATACATTCACATATTACAATATTGCACAATTATGTATTCATTAATGTACATTCATGTATACTGAATATGTACAATGCATGTTCATAACAATTCCGAGTTTCTTATCATTAATCTTGTCACAATAATCATTCGGATATCCACATTCAATTGATTAACTCAGATTTGTTTAAAGGTACACTTTCGGGTTCATTTTTCACAATTAATTTCATCAGAAAGTGAAGAAATTTGGTAACACTTCTTTCTAACAAATCATTCTCCTATGTCTTAAGTTTCTATTGATACTAAGATCAATCATTTTGGTTCATTATTCTATCAATTATGCTCAAAATACCACAGACTGTGTACATTTGGCATTTTGGTTAATGCATGATCATGCATTTAAGTTGTACACCTCATATTTCTCAATTACAGTATCCAAAAATTACAAACTTTGTACCAATTGAAAGCTAAGAGAATAACCTACAAATTTTTTGTAGAAATCTTAGCCTAATTAAGTCTACATTAATACAATTTATTCAACAAGAACAGGACATAATTTCTGTCCTAGTAGTGCTACAGCCTCAGCCAAGACTCAATTTCATGCTAAATTTAAAAGTCTTAGAGACATAATTAAATTCTAATTCTTTAATAAAGTTGTAGAAATATATCTCTAGTTTAATTTTAATTAAGAATCAACTCGTTAGGAAATCTATAGATCAAGTTATAATCAAAATACTGAAGCTTGTTCATGAAAATTCTCCAGTTCATAGCATTCCAGCAGACTTCCACACTTTCATTCGATCAATCATTTTGAAATCAGCTCAGATAGCTCTAAATTTTCACGGAGATAAAGAAAAATGTTTTAGGAGCCTATTGGTTCAAGTTTCATGTCGTTTGGATATCAAAAGAAAAAGTTATAACAAAAAGAACAAAGGATGTTTAGAGAAAACACTATAGCTAACATATTCCAGCAATTCTTCTTCACCAATATCATATGCATTTCAGTCCAATTCAAACATTATTCTTATGCTAATAAACATACCATAAAGATCAGGTTTGCTGCCTCCTTTTTAAGCTTCCAATTTTAGCTCACAACTTCAAATTTTCGAAGCCTCCATTCATGCATGATTCATCACAAACTCAAGGTGGACAGCAATATGAAAATCACGTTGGATGGTTTCTTTTGACTATTTTGTGAGGATTTAAAATCTAACTTTTCTGTAGTAATTTGGGTTAGAGTTTAACCACAATTTCAAAGAGAAGAAGGATGCAATTTTGGTGAAGAAGGTGAAGAACAAAAGAGAAAATTGCATAACCATCCTTGCTATAACTTTCTTTACTAGATGCTATGTGTCATAATTTGGCCAAGGCATGTATGCCATGTATCACCCTCATATGCTGCCATTTATCCACATTTTAAGTTGCCATATGTCACCAATCAATCAGTCCATATGTCTCATAATTATTAGTCCAGTTGTCCATTAATCAACTATGCCATTTGTCACTCAATGATTGATCCATTTGTCAATTAATTACTAGTCTAAATGTACCCCAAATTTTTGAAAATTTCCTACAATTCACAAAAAATTCTAAAATAATAATAAAAGTCTCCAAATAAATTTTCAATGTAAATAATTCACAATTCACAATTCACATTTTAATTGCATTTAGCAATCAATTATACCCAAAAAATGTCAATGAACGAATATACAATTATTTTAATATATCAAAAATAAATATTAACATGTGTGTGAATATACAAAGATGCATGAGCAAGAAATACACTTCTAATTTCTCACAGTACACTCAATTCACTATTCTAGGGTCTAACCCCGAACATGGGACATTACAACGCAAGTCACTCATACCGAGCTACTCTATTCTTCAATGGCTTACGGTGCTAAACAAGTTTAGTACTACAAACAAAATGCACTTCATCTCTATCAACTAAGTCTGTAATTTATGTCCGACAGAGCTAGAATCAAGGGATCACTTATTCTTCAAATGCCCCTTCTCATAGTTTATATGGAAGCATATTAAGGATATGAATTTTATCTTTAATGCAGGTACAACTTTCACAGAAGTTATTGATTGGCTTCTGAAGCTGAGCCATACTCCTGAATATAATGAGTACATATATATCATCCCTTTCACCTCTTCCATCAAGGAGATTTGGTGATAGAAAAACAATAAAAGATTTTAGAACAAGACTCGTACAAGAAGGGAGGTTCTCATCTCTCTGATTGGTGGAATTAGAGAGAATATTCTTTGTTCTACTAGGACAGAAAGCATATGCCCTAATCTAGCCTCATCATGGATAATCAACTTTTAATACAGAGAAGGCGCTAAAGGTGGAAGGATGATGGTACCTGTGAAATCCATGCACATTTGAGGTAGAAGTTGACATTGAAGAGTAGCCTGAACCTATAGAGTGATATCTGGTGTTGGACCCCGATCTTTTAGTAGAATTTAGAAATATTAAATGTATGAAATGAGTGTTTTTGTATATGTATTGTGTTATAGATGCTTTTGTGCTTTAAGGAAATTGATGAGAAAAGAATTGATTGGTTTTGATGACTTTGATATTTGAGTAGATTTGTATGGATTATGAAAGTTAAAGTGAATGAGTTGATAGAAATGGAAGTTGAAAATCAAGAAATAAATAGTAAAAGTGTTAGATTTTGGAGAATTGAAAATCTGAAATTTTGAGGATGAATAGTAGCAGAAAGTGACAACTTTGATCTGAAACTTTGTGAATTTTTCTAGCTTGATCTAGGCAGATTTTGATTAAACGATCTTCATGAAAATTGTAGCTTCTGCTGAAAGCTTTCTATCACCTTAAAGTATGACATTTTTCTATATTGGGATTGAAAGTTATGACCATTCGAAGTTAAGGCTATTTTGCTTTGTTTTGAAAATGTCCATAAGTGTAGATTTGTGTGTACTGTGTTTTGAGGAAAATTCTGGACTAATGTGGTTTGAATTGGATCAAGTAGCCTTACTGAAAGTTGTAGAGGAAGTTTATATCTTGTCAATGATGTATAATATGTTATTTTTTATTGTGGAAATTGAAAGATGTGAAATTGTGATGATTGGATGTGATAAAGGATGACACATTTCTGGGCAGAAACTTTGATCAAAAAATTGTCCGAAAAATTAACTTATCTAGAGGTTGAAATTGCTTTGAAGTTCTACATGAAAGTTTTAGATTATGTTTTGATCTTTCCAGTGATGCAAAGCATGGAATTGTTGGACCATGGAATATGAAGTTATGATTTTTAGAAGTTTCTGTTACTGTTTGGCATGATTATTAGTGGACAGGAACTTTGAGTGGTTTTTTGACTCCCTTAAAGGCTAAATTGATTTTTATGTCCTTCATGAAAGTTGTAGGATGCATTTTAATCTTTTTATTGATATAAAGTATGACATTTTTGGACCTTGGAGCTGAAAGTTAGAAATTTTAGAAGTTATGATACTGGTTAGGGTGACATAAATGTGGACAGAAAATGTGATTGAGATTTTGACCCCTTTAGAGATGGAATTGGTTTTTAAGTCCTTCATGGAAATTGTGGAGATTTCTTTTATCTTTCCATTGATACCAAATTTGAAAATTTTGAAGTTCTGAGTCACAAGTTATGAATTTTAGAAGTTGGAAGGTCGCCCTGGCGAGCGACCCGCTCGGTCGCTTACGCTCCGTCGTCCTCGCTCGGTCGCCCTGACGAGCGACCCTTGTAATTTTTCCTGACCGACCTCTCTCCATTCTTTTTGCCATAACTTTTTCGTCCGACCTCCGATTGACCTGATTTTTGAAGCGTTGGATTCCTAAGATATTTCTCTATCTATCCATAGAAAATTGTGGATTTTTGAGATTAAATAAAGGATGATTGATTTAATCAAATTGAGTTAGATAATTTTCTGAACATGGTTCAGTCTTATAAGAAATTCTTAATATGTGGAGATCCGATTGATCTTATTCTTGTTGCAAAATAAAATAGAGACATGGGGCTACAAGTCATATGAGGAATTGAATTTCAATTAAGCCCCTAAGATTTTCAATTCTCCAAAATCTAACACTTTTACTATTCATTTCTTGCTTTTCAACTTCCATTTCAATAAACTCATTCACTTTAACTTTCATAATCCATACAAATCTACTCAAATATCAAAGTCATCAAAACCAATCAATTCTTTTCTCATCAATTTCCTTAAAGACCAAAACCACCCATAACATATCTATATACAGTACCCAAAAACACTAATTTAATTTCATTTATTATTTCTAAATTCTACTTAAAGACTAGACCCTAATCGGAGAAACGAAAAACGGAACGAAAACGGAAAGCAAAACAATAGGGCGAAAACGAACTCAATCAAAATCATAAGCGAAAGGCGGACAAAACGGATGCAAAAAGCGAATCGAATCGGAAGTCATAAGAATCGAATACCTATCAGAAAGCGAAATCGAACACGAATCGAATAGGTTTGCAATCAAAGCACTCAAACGGTTTAAGTAGACTCAATCAAATTTTCTGACATCCATGAACGTATACTTTAGAAAAACGCGCGTTGAAAATCGTAAGACTAAACCAATCCGAAACTAGTATAAATTTTTTTCTTTCTTTCATCTTATTCATTTTTATTCAATCTCATACAAAGCAATCTAATTTTCCATTTGGAAATTTCTCAATTCCATAAACTCAAATATTTTATCTTCAATCAAAGTCTCAATCCACTTGATTCTTCATATTCAAAATATAACCATCAATTTACCCAAAATCTTATTATTCCATAAACCCACAATCAAAACAGAAACAAGAGCACTTCAATATTTCAATTCCAACATCACAATTCATCGGACCTCCTGTCCGGAATCTCAACATAAACATACACGTTTCTATATCTATAACACTTCGATAATTCTTAATCAATCATCAAAATCATCGGACCTCTTGTCCGGAACCCAAAACACAATCAATATACAATTTATATTCAAAACCATAATTCACTATTCTATTCCATATACAAATCTATAATTCAATCAGTCCCATTCATACATCATAACCATACACAAATTTATATCTCAATTCCATACACAAGTCCAAAAGTCATTTACATTCCAAAATAAATGCACTACAAACTTTAATGGTGTTGAAACCCCACCCTGGTGAGTCACGGGCCTGACGTCCTACGTATCATCTAGACACTCAAACTCATGAGGGAGGAATTCCTCACCGCAGAAGAAACTCAAATCAAACTTATTTCACTTACTTTCAAACGTATCTTGATAAATTTATCATAATCTCTCTCAATAAAATTGATCTGCTTAGGGCCCATAATTAAATCCGATTCCTAAGCTAAAATGTAATTCCATGACTTTAGGTTAATAAAAATCAAAAATCACCTCATTCGGATCTCTCTAGGTCAAGAAATCACCAAAATATGTAAGCTTGTTCAAGATTTCCGTCTAATTGACTCTCTTTGATTAATCCGTAAAAATTAAATTAATCCTGAAAACTCTAAAATTGCATAAAAGGGGGTAGAAAATTTTTTCAGAAAACCAATTTTTCGAAAACCACTCAAATCGGAGATCAGACGAAAGAATTACAATTAAAATAGTGAAAATGGGCTTAAATAGTGAAAATGGAGAGAGGTCGATCAGGAAAAATTCCAAGGGTCGCTCGTCAGGGCGACCGAGCGAGGGTGACCGAGCGGGATCGACCGAGCGGGAGAGACAAAGCGGGAGCGACCGAGCGGGTTGCTCGCCAGGACGATCTTCTAACTTCTAAAATTCATAACTTGTGACTCAGAACTCCAAAATTTTCAAATTTGGTATCAATGGAAAGATTTAAAAAAAAGCTCTACAATTTTCATGAAGGACTTAAGAACCAATTCCGTCTCTAAAGGGGTTAAAATCTCAATCAAAGTTTCTGTCCATATTTATGTCACCCTAACCAGTATCATAACTTTTAAAATTTCTAACTTTCAGCTCCAAAGTCCAAAAATGTCATACTTTATATCAATGAAAAGATCAAAATGCATCCTACAACTTTCATGAAGGACATAAAAATCAATTTAGCCTCTAAGGGAGTCAAAAAACCACTCAAAGTTCCTGTCCACTAATAATCATATCAAACAGTAACAGAAACTTCTAAAAATCATAACTTCACATTCCATGATCAAAAAATTCCATACTTTGCATCAATGGAAAGATCAAAACATAATATAAAACTTTCATGAAGAACTTCAAAGCAATTTCAACCTCTAGATAAGTCAATTTTTTGGTCAAAGTTTCTACCCAGAAATGTGTCATCCTATATCACATCCAATCATCAAAATTTGCACAATCAAAAATAACATATTATACATCATTGAAAAGCTATAACTTCCTCTTCAACTTTCAGTAAGGCTACTTGATCCAATTCAAACCACATCAGTCCTGAATTTTCCTCAAAACACAGTACACACAAATATACACTTATGGATATTTTCAAAATAAAGCAAAATAGCCTTAACTTCGAATGGTCATAACTTTCAATCCTGATATCGAAAAATGTCATACTTTAAGGCGATAGAAAGCTTTCAGCATAAGCTACAATTTTTATGAAGATCATTTGATCAAAATCTGCCTAGATCAAGCCAAAACAATTCACAAAGTTTCAGATCAAAGTTGCCACTTTCTGCTACTATTCATCCTCAAAATTTCAGATTTTCAATTCTCCAAAATCTAACACTTTTACTATTCATTTCTTGCTTTTCAATTCCATTTAAAACAAATCATTCACTATCAATTCCATTTAAACTTAGAACACCATTTTAGTCCATAATCAAACATAAACATCAATAACAAAAGCGTACACACATATATACTCTCATCCTCAACTTGCTAAATTCACCTACCTTAATCTCATATATCAAGTCACATTCTTAAATTCTCTTATTCTTTTTACATGAATAATTCACCACAAATTCCTTATTTAATGTCAATTTATACTTCAAAATTTCAAGAAAAGTTCGAGGTCCAACAATAACCCCATAGGGCTTCATGCTTATGCATAACACATGAAATTTCATTGAGTATTTATAAGGATCTTCACTTGCAAAACCATGAAAAATGAGTAAGAGATGTATTAGTCCAAATTTTAATTAAAAATTTGTAGAGGGTTTGTTGATTTAAAAGAGAAGTAGTAACCCTTTCAAAGTTTGATATTCAACCATAAGTTTTTCCTCTTCTAACTCTGAATTGCTTTCAAATAAGAAAGTAGGAGCTATATAGTCCTCTTAGGATTTATTTCTAGCTTCCTTCTTTAACCTATATAAGGTTCTTCCTATTTTAATATTAAACTAAAAAATAACCTTAATTAAAAGATCGAGTAATAGATATACATAGTTAGGAAGACAAAGAAAAGTACCGAATAAAATAAAAATAAAAGTAGCAAGAATTACTTTCTAACAACAATTCTAAAACTTAGCATATTATCACCTACACTTAAAGGTTAAAATTTTCTCCTAAAAACTTATGTGGTATTTTGGCAAGAATTAATACCATATTGAGTATCTAACTTAAATTTATGTTTTATGCACACTATTAAAAAGGGGTTAAAATTATTCTAAAAACTACAAAATTCAGTTAAGAATAGGGGTGTATTTATCACTTTAAAAAAAGATAACATGGTAACTACCATATTTGTATTCTAGGTATCACATTATATCTTTTCTTTATTTCACACAAGTATTAACCCAATCATATAAGAGGTTGTCTTCTATAGCAATGTCCCATTATAGAGCACAATCATGCGCACAGTTGTGTATTAAGTTGTATTTAGCCAAAATGTCTCAAAACTTAAGATTAAAAAGTTGAACTCTTCCAAAACTTAAGATTAAAAAGTTGAACTCTTCCTAATTTTTTTATAATATCTTGAATCATTTTAATTAGAGATTAGATGATAAAGTTATGCCTAATTTGAGAATTTGTTGTCCATAATTGCCCAAATTGACATTTTACATGATTATCATCCTTCATCCTCTCCTTGTTAACTACTTTGTTGAAGTAACTAAAACATCTACATTTTCAACTATTTAATGATGCTTTCATCATTTTGATCCATGTTACATAACTGATTTTTCATATTTTCTTTTACCTACCTCACTTTATTCAACCAAGTCCCTTCTTTCAAGATTGCCACCTACATTAAAATTTTTTTTAGTGCTCTAATACTAAGAATAACAATAATATAGAAAAACTAGTAGCAAAAATTTCATATAAAAATATAAAATAGGAAAAGATTGTGAGAAAATGAACATAAGACTTCCTTATTTATCAAATTTTGATTTTTTACCATGTACGACAACTCTTAATGACTAGAATAAATATTACTAGGGCTTTTAGTAGCTTCTCCTATGAAACTTTTCCAAATACCTAATCAAAACAATGTCTTCTTTTGCTAATTTTCCCTTTCCCAATTAATTTCTTATTGTTCATCGATATGGTTTCGCCTTCACTTCTTTTAAATCTCCTACCTTCTTATTCATTCCTTTTCCATATAGCAAGTTCATTCATTCTTTTTCATGTAGCAAACTTGTTACACATCAAAGTAAACAATGTAAAGTAAAATTTATACAATGTTACAACATTAGACATGCATTACGCCTATTCCTTATTTTAAATGGTTTTGAATAAGATTATGACAATAATTCTTTTTTGAAAAATGAATAAAGAAAACTTATTAACACTAGCTTAAGTTAATACACCATTACAATGTCAAGGATATTACATTATCCAAAAACATTTGTTATTTACAACAAGCCTGAAAGCTAGAACTTAGAGATTCCATCTAATTTTCATACCTGCAGTAATATTATTGTATAGATTTCTAGCTAGCAAGAGTTCTTTAACCAATTTAGAGTATCTTTTGCCAGAATTTGTTTTTCAACAACTATCTCCTTAAATAGTCGATTGTTTCTTTCTCTCTATATGGAATAAATTGTGTATAAAAAAGACAGTTTTAAAGCCAATTTCATCCTACTTGAGGTACTTTGCATTGTTAGTTGCCCATAATAAGACCACACTCCATTTGTATGAGGTAAAACACCATCAAAGTGGATAGAACCCTATTCAGATAGCTCTCAAGTACCAACATTAAAAAAATAGGTAATTTCTATCCTCTATCTCCTACTTGCATAGAAGACATATGGGATTATAATTCCCAAAACATCTATCCTTTATTCTAATCCTGTTCTTTATCACTAGCCACCTGATCATAGATGCTTTTGTATTAATAGTTTGCATCCAAAAATCATACTAGGGTGTATCCTCTAAGTAGTGTCTATAAATTATGTAACATATTGCATTATTTTATGATCCGGTATTATTTACTAACCATATGATCCTATCTTTCCTATGCAAAAGAGTAAGTTGAGGTAGGAAGTTTTTCAAGCATAAGACCGATTGATGCCCCACCTGTTCAAGTACCTATGTAGTTACTTAGTGTTTAAACTCATATGCTTTCTAACTAGGTTATACAATATTTAGTTTGATAGGACAAGGGGTCTTTGAGGTATTTTATTAGGAAAAAGAAGCCTCTAAATTAACAACACTAGACCACATTATATATAACTGAGCAAACTTTAGCATCCAAACGAATTTTGGAGATTAAATATGTCAGGTCATTCCTCTTAATTAAAGGGTATTCCAATTATCAAACTAGAACTAGGATTTTCCCCATCTCCCAAGCTATGCTTGATCTAAGTAGTAAATGTATTCCTTTAGCTTAGGCATTTATGCAAAGCTCCAGGTTTGCTCTTTACTCAATTCCAGTTGCCAAATATTTGAATCTTTTAAGTAGAACTCATTAATCCATTTAGTCTAAAATGTTTCTTTATTTATGATCAATCTCCATACTCTCTTAGTTAGCAACACTTTCTATATAAGAGTTATAGGAACAATACCAAGTCCCCCCACCTGTCTTGGAATGAAATCTTCCTCATGTTTTACTTTAGCCCCTTAGAATTCTCTGCTTTTTACTGACCATAAGAAACCTTTGAAATATTTTTCAATGTCTTTTATAACTATCTTTGGTAAGACTAAATGGCATTCCAGTATATGTAAACTCCTTAGTAAAAAAGTAATGAGAGTTAGTTGAATAGTAAAGGATAAACGTCTATTTTTCCAGGAATTAATTCTTGCTTTGAAAGATTCAATCAAAGGAATATGATGAACATATTTAGGTTTGGATGAGGTAATAGGGATTCCTATATATTTGAAGGGAGGAGTTTAGGTATTTAATCCAGCTATTCTGCTAAATTCATCATGATTCTTGTCACAACCCGGTATCACATCGGGCCTATAGTAACCGCCGTATAACTGGGCTAAGGACTCTCGCGGTATCCTTAATCCGACTATACAAGGCTAACTGAATATTTATTCTTTTATCTTTTTTTTGAAAAATTTAGGCAACACAACAGATGTGTTTTAAAAAACCCAAAAAGTTGCAAACAATTTCAAACACACTTTTATATTCACATCCAACCAAAACTTCAGGGCTTTAAAGTCCACTCAAGGCAATCTCAACAATAGAATCAAAAGATTCATACATAACATCATTTATAAAACATAAGGTAATCGAAAGTTAACTTACAAAATCATAAAACGCATCTACATAAACACAGTTTATGAGCCACTAGACAACAAAAATACAAAATAAGAAACTACCTACGTGTAGTAATACCATGAAAATGTCAAAAGATCGCACGATCCAGTTAGAGCTTCAAAATCACTAAATTAACCTGCATGATTGGAAAGCAGAGGGGGTGAGTACACTAGGTCCTCAGTGAGACGGAAAGACATATTTCAAAAATAGAATTTGATTTATATTAAGACGGTGTAGATAACCTATGAAGTGAATATATATCATATAAAAAACATAAAGGCCCAGCCTATGACTCAACGTATACTGGTTAGGAACCATATAGGCCTAGTCTACTAACTCACTCATCCAGTGAGCATAGGTTCCAGTTCTAGTACACAAAAACATAAAAAATCATATGTATAAATCAAATATCGATAGGAAAACTAATATTAGGATAAGCCAAAATAATCATGTGTGACACCACTAGTTGGTCAAACTAATGTGCACACCCACCAATACTTGGTGTTAACTCGACTTTCATTCGTGGTAAGTCTAGACTACAGTCGACAAGAGTATCATGACCTTAGATGATGACCTCGTTGGTGTCCAAACTCCAGGTGTGGAATCACCCACGAGTCCCATAGAAAGGTATTGATACAATGACTTGACTTTCATGTACTAGCGTTAAGAGTACTACAATCGCTTAAACAATTATGACCAACACACGATTGGCCAATTGTTTTCTCACCAATCATGAAACAAATCATATACAATTATTAAGTATAAAATCAAGTAAGGTACCATGCCTTTATTTATCTATTTATGCCATGACTTTAAGCCAAAAGAGAACAAAAACATGCAGCATATATGACTCGATTATGCATATGTAAATTCCAAAACATTATCTCATGAAATAAAAGGCATCTTTTGTACTCCAAACGCAAAGTTGTTCAAAAATATAGTTTCAGAAAATAAAACGTTGTCCTTTACATTTCAAGTTCAGATTGGTGGAAAACAATATCATTTCTCAAAATACATAATAAAAATATCAGCTGTACTCCAAGTGCAAAGAGTTATTAAAAACAATGTCATTTATTAAATACCTAAGCATATTAGCATCCATTTGAAATTCAAGTCTACCATACCTTGCCTAGGTTCAAAATTCACATACAATTCATCATGCTTGTCTTAAGATGTTCTAATCCTATTTGAGAAATATGGTTTCCTAAACTCACCTCAAAAGAAGATATTCACTCCCCTAACTTCAACAATCATCGATATGAGCTCCTTGATTCACAGTTCCGAGCCTTTATACATAAAATGGCATACAATGAAAATACTACTTAAACATAAATTTCATATTTATACACCATCATATTAGCTTCTCTTTTGCATTTTCTAAGGAATTTAATACCTTTAATCCAAACTTACTCATTTCGTAACATAATTAAGCACATCTTTATCCAAGCATATTAGGCCATTATTCATCAATCTAGGCAACATTTCAAGTTTATTCTAAGTAAACACGGAAGTGTTTTCCAATGTATACCATTATAAAGCCTTTAATCCTAAGCCAAGTTCACTTAGGCATTTTATCAAACACTTAATGTGCATGATTTTCAAATCACATTTTCAAGACTTTATCATAATAATTCATGTGCCTATCATGATATATAGTAAATGCTTCCAATCAATGACACATTCCACCACTCCATTCCAACCAATTTCCTTCATTTAAGCTACATTTTATCAATTGTATAACTCATTACATTAATCCACCTCTTCTCCATCATTTTGACCTAAACTTAACCAACAAACAACTTCTTCATTCTTCATCATCAATGCACATCATACATGTATAATTAACACCATAGGATTCATTTAGATCATCAATTTCAAAAGATATTAAAAAATTCACAAACTTTCACCTAAAGGGGACAATTTCAGTTTTGAATTAAAGAACGCTCTCCATGACACATTTCATTCATCTAAACCATGTTTCATGCATATTCAAGCATGGAAAACAACATATCTTAACACCAAACTTAAAATCATAATGTAGAGAGAGATGAGACAAAATTTACCTAAACATTCCTTTGATGATATCTTCAAATCCTTTGAGATTTTCTCAAATATAATGATAGATTTGAGTTCCTTGACCCTAAATTCACTTAGAAAACCTTAGTTTGAGTTGAAAAATAAAAAAGAAGGGTGAATTTTGATGATGGCCAAAACTTCCTCTTCTTCCTCTCTTTTCTCCTTTGTTCTCCTTTCTTTTAGTTAAAACTAAATGTCTCAAGTCCTTACGAATGTGATGCATGGCCTTAAGTGAAAGAAGGGTCTAGAATATTGACTCTTCTTTGACCAAATGTGTTGAAATTATCATTTTCCCTTAGCTTATGTGAAATTACCATTTTACCCTCCAAACTTTTCTAAATTTGCAATTAAGACCAAAGTTTAGGAATTTCAAAACTTTTATTTTTATTTTGGTCCTCAAACTTTTGAGAATTATAATTAAGCCCCTTAAATTCATAAAATTACATATTGGTCCTTCAAGAATTGAAAATTATGTTTAAGTCCTTTAACTTTTGATAATTTGCAAATAAACCCTTATGTACATCAATTTTTCCAATTAAACTTTTTAAGTGTCCTATAAGTCTATAAATCTTATCTAATCACCTCTAAGGCATTAGAACACATTTAACTTAACCACCATGGTCATATCCATCCACTGGACTCGGGTTTTCACACTTAAAAACTTATTTATAAGAAATCTCCAAGATTTCACATACTGATGAACTCTAAGTTCATGTAAGTGCATATAACATTTGAAATCATTGGCATAAGTACCAAAAGGATTCAAATTTATTTTTGAACTCATATACAACCATGTATATATCAATATACAGTAGTATCTCCAAATGCAGAACAATCACCAAAGGACTCAAAAAGTTCAACGTTACAAAAGGCATTTCTGAATTTAAGGGTTGAGATTGAGTATGTATAGATACTTGAGGATGCCTATTGAAATTTTGAGGTTGGTATCTTTGCTACCCTTCTTGATTTTCATAGCTAAAATTTGGTTGATCCCTCCATCTGAGATTATAACGATTTGAAAATGGATCATATTTTTTTAAGTTATCCAGGAAATCCCCTTATTATATTAGCTAATTAAATGGAGTCTTATTGGAATATAAAGCACATATTCGTAAGATGCCCAGAGAATAAGCATATTTTACACACTCATGCAGATTGCAATTGACCTATAACTATTTGATAGACCAAAGAAGTAAAATACCAAATTTTATCCTCAAGGTTAGTTATCCTTACCATAGCTACTTCTTGTGTTTTATTTATCAAAATCCCCTTACTAGTTGTATTTACCATACTCCTATTCATTGGTAGTAACCCGTCATAAAAGTAATGAATCAAAAGTTGTTTAGGGATCTGATGGCATAGATAGCTAGCATATAATTCCTTAAACCTCTCCTAATATTCGTACAATATTTATTTGGCGAATTGTCTTATCCCACATATCACCTTTCTTATATTAGCATCTTATAATGCAAGAAATAACTTTTATAAGAACAACCTTTTCATTTTGCTCCATATTGCCACTGAGCTAGCAGGAAGATAATAAGGCCAATCTTTTGCCTTATCTTTCAATGATAATGAAAAGGCTTGAGATTAATTTGCGCTTCTATTACTCTATGTGGCTTCATATAAGAGAAAACAATATAGAATTCTTTCAAGTACTTATGTGGATCCTCACTGATAAAACCCCAAAAGATAGGGAGTAAATGACCAAAACATATTTTAATTCAAAATCTACCTTAGCATTAGAAATCTTATGCATAAGGGCTGTTGATTTAAATTTGATGTAGCTAGCTCCCTTATTGTTCTAGTATTAGGATTTTTCATATTTTCTTTAACTAATAAAGCGAAGAAACTAATAAAATAAAATATTTTCACAAAAATTGCCTCAAAATTTTAAATGGATTATTAAAGCCCTCAAAATTAATCTCCAATTCACTAAATTTTCGTTGTTATTTTGGAACTTGGTCGAATCTCAAGAGAACTAAAAATGAGTTTCTTAATTTGAATTGATAAAATAAAATGGGATGTTTAGGATTAATTAACTGATTATCTAAAATTATCTAAAATTCAATTTTACTTAATTATACTTCAAAGGAAGGATCTCATCTACTTGTAACTTTAATAATTGATTTAAAAAGAATACATTTTCAAAAATCAAGCAATTATTCTAAAACCTATTAAAATAACCGTAATATGCCTTAATTTTTCCTAAATTAGTTTATTCAAACCTAGCGTTCAAATTAAAACTCATCATTAATTAATTAGGTATGTTAGCATTTTATATCAATTATATGGTAGCAATATGCTTCATGAAAAGAACAAACCTTAAATTAAATAATTGAGATAACTACAACTATTCAATTTAGTTATCTTGTTTTTTATAAGTTAAATATGTAAACACATAAATAATCTAAGTGCAACTTGTACTAATCATTCATCATATTATGGATCACTGAAGTTATGGATAGAAATAAAATAATCAACATCAAATTTATGTGTCAGATTAATTAATATTAATTACTCATAAATAAAAGAACATGAAATAATAAATACTTAAATAAAAATAAAAATATAGGTTTGGATCAAAAACTTTGAAAATTACAACTAGAGTTTTGAATCCCTTAAATCAGAAAATTCAGATTTAGCCACGTATAGTTATACTTATACACCAAAGATAGATGAAAGAAGGACAGAAGATGAAAGGAAGACAAAAGGGAATAATGAGAAAGCATATGTGTAATGTTCTCCTCCTCTTCTCCTGCTCAAAAACTAACTTCTTTCAATATTCCAAAGATAAATCTTTTAAACAAATCAAAATCCCTATCTAATAGGGTTGGGAATAAGTCTCTTGATTAAACTAAACTTTTTATAGCGAATCTAGCTCTGGGCATGATCTCACCTTATTCAGTTAAACAATATGTCATCTTCTTTCTTTCACAATTTGCAGCTTTGAAAAATGATGCTCTACTGAGAAGTTTCAAACCAAAGTTGGTTCAATCTCCACTTGTCACTTCTTAAAACAAAATAAATATTAATTTTATGAATTAAGCACCAAAATCAACCTAAAACAAAAAGAGATAAGTCTAATTAATATAACCAATTCGCATCTTATCAACTGGTATTACACAATTGATTGAAATTTTGAATTTAAAATATAGTGTACCTTTATTTTTATTTCAATTAATAAAGACTTTAATATTCTTATATGCCACAATTGTAAGATGTTGCTTTAACGTATCAAGTTTTTCTTTTAATAAACCTTTAATATAAGGGTTAAACTAAGCAATACATATTCAAGATGTTTTCCAAACAATTTAAAATTTTAAAGGTGTTAGTTTCTAATGATACCCAAGAGATAAAGAATAAATTGGGTGTTTACAAAATTCAATAATTTCCTAACTATTAAACTCAATTTAACAGTAATTAATATATAGAAAAATAAAGAAATTGTCTATCATAAACTAATCAAATAGATTTATAATAGTTCAGCAAACAACATTTGTCTATGTCCACTACAATGACTCTTCTTGGAATTCCATTATAATTTTTTTTCAAGATAAAGAAAAACCTTTTTACAATCTTTTCTCAATAAACAGGAATCCTTTTATAATCTACCTTCACGGTGAAGAGGAACCTCAATGTTTATTAGAACACACCTAAGTACAATAATATAACACCTCATCCAAGTTTTATGACTCAAAAATACCTCATTTCATCACTTGATAACTCCAAAGAGGCTCACTTACACAAATATGAGATAATGATGCCCAAATAATTGAAAAAAACTTTAAAATACGTGTAAATATACCCAAATGCTTTTCAGTGTTGAGGCCAATGAGTAAACATGCATTTATAAAATTTTTAGACTCCTAATAATAGTTGGAAATAAAAATTAGTTGTTAAAATGACTAGTTGCAGAGTACTGGTTGACTAATATAGTATATTAGTCAACTAATATGCATTAAGTGCACAAACGAACTAATTATTAAGACACTAGTTAATTATTAGGCATATTGGTCAACGAATATGTAAACCAATGTTACTACAAACTCTTAGTACATTAACTTTGATAAATTTAACTTATATTGGTCAACCACTTACCTATATAGGTTAACCAATCACCCCAAAAATAAGATTTTAGCAATTGTAAATGGTCAAACTCAATTTTTTTACTGCAATTATAATTTAAACACTTCTTAAAATATTTCCTAGAGAGTTTTTGAAAGATCAAGGGTCTTTTTACTAAAATAAAAAGCTTAAATGCCTCTTAATAAATGAAAAGACTCGTGCAATAAAATAAAAATATTTATTTATAGGGAGCCTTTTACAACATCAAAGTGACTAAATGAGATTACAATTAACATTACAAACTAAAGAATGATCTTTATGTTCCTTGTTCTTCTTTTGTTTTTAACTTGGTCTTTAGTTTAAAACTTGCAAACTTTATCTCTTCTTTTGTCAACTTTATGAACTATCTTCTTAAGTTTATAACTACATCTTGTTCTCATATCTCTCATGAAATAATTAACTCGCTTGTAATAACTATGTTTTATTATAATTGGATTAGAAACTCCCTTGGTTCAACAATGTAACATCCCATTACTTGTGGGAGGGTTAGAATAGTAAATGCGAGTGACTAATGAGAGTTAGAGATGCATTTCCATGTTCATGCATGATATGCCATACACTTATACATAAATAGTAAATTTATTTGCACATGAAAATAATTGTGCATGCATTCATTAATAATTCCAGGTATAATTAGATTGATTTGAGAATTATGAATGTTTTTACATTGGAAATATTAGTGATTGGTGGAAATGTCATGTTTGTATGTGTTGGTGAATTTAGGTGTCACATTTGAAAATTATGGAGCATTGAGAAAGATATATATATATATATAAAATAGGAGACAAGAAATTAAAAGAAGCTTTGGAGATAGTTGGATTGTAAAGATGACAGTCAAGGGAGTTAGTTTCAAAAGAAACT
>JANZLF010000007.1:13939499-13950514 GCA_026546835.1 Erythroxylum foetidum | reverse complement strand
CTAACTGCGCTTCTTATATTTTCTAAGGAAACACCAGGACTTGGGCCAAGTATGTTCAGTTTTTGGAGATATAACAAAGAATATCACGTATGATAAAGTCAAGATTTTTAAACTGGAACCCAAGTGGTCCATAATATGCATGACAATTGACAACCCTTGGATGAAGACAATTTCTCATGGGAACAACGTCAATGTGGCACAACTCATGGTTAATTACTTTATAGAAACATGAAAATGGAATTAATGATCCTATGGATGACGTTATCCTCAAATGGGTGACACTAGGAATGTCAATGACTTGTGCCGATGAATGTGCTCAAATACGCAAGTTTAGGAATGTCTTTAAAGCAACATGACAATAGAGTTCCCAATCCAACGGTATAATTCCAACTACCATATGTGTTCCTAGAATCTAAATATATGATGACTGAATTTAAATCTGCTGATTTATGCTCAACAGAAGTTTTAAATTTTTTTTACACATAACAGTTATCAAGTATCATCTTTCCTATCTTCTTTAGAAAATATTGGAAGACAAACAAAAACAGAATGGAAGACAATAGAAAACAATCTGAGTACAGAAGTAACACTCACATTTTACGACATCAAATAACAGAACAAGTTTCAATCCTCATCACTGTCATAAACAACGGCCATGCGCCGATGGCTTGAAATCTTCCTAGGTGGAGAGTCCTCATCATCTGATTCAATCCCCCCTCTTTTGCGACTGCCTCCAGAATCCTTCCTCTTCTGCTTTGGCTGAAATAATTGCAAGATAAATAATAATGAGGCTCAGCCATATATTTACAAGAAAAGAGATATTAGAAGAACAGCTAAATCGGCAAAGAATGAAATATTAACCTTCAAACATGACCATTACAACAAACAGAAAATGGTGAACACGTGCCTCTCTCAACAATTTTCGCCATTCCTTGCATTGCATTTTCTAGTGACATTAATATAACATCTAATATGGCATTTATGACAATATTTATTATACACCAGTCAAAAGCTGTTTGGATGTACAATAGGTAAGAAATCACCACTCTTATATTGACTCGTTTGTCTGATCCATGTTGGAAATATTATAAGCAAGAGCAAAATGCACACTATTTTAAATCTTCTATTCCTGGTCCTATCAACTGTGGTACTGTTAAGACTAATGCAGATCCTTACCATATAGTGATAATTAAGATTATATAAGCTCATCAATACATTAAGTAATCAGCAATATCGCATTGGCATTTAGAAATATAAAATTTCTAAATTAAGGTATGCCCTCATACGGAGAACCTTTACAAAGCATAATTTGGACTGCCAGAAATCCTTAACCTTATGGATATAGAATTAATTGGAAATATGATTTTTGTTGAGATATTCATAAAACAGTCATACCACCGACAACACACAATTAAAGAACTACTAACTGAGTAAGAACCAAGCCCTTGCATTCATAAATAAAGTCAGTGGGCACTACTCTAAAATCCAGGAACAAGTAGTACAAAAGCATGCAAGCAACAAATAACGTCGATCTAAATATCAAGGAGTTAAAGGTAGCCTTGAGGTTTATCTAACGAATTTTTCAGTCATACAACCAATCACAACAGAAAGACGAGTAAGAGCAGGCAAAAGTTCTCAGCAATTACAGTAAGTCATCTAGCTGGAAGGGAGTGGTTGGTCAAAAGTTTATCAATAAAATTGACATGTTCAATAAACACCTAGATATACTCATTAAAATATGTTAATTTTCAGATTTGGATAAAGCAATGTCAACCTATATTAGATATCATGTTTCCTAATTTAGCCACCTTTCCAAAAATCCAAACTGTTACTGAATAAGGTAAAGTTAACTTTTTAAACAATGCCGGTTAAGTATTCAGTTACATGGCAATTATCTAATACACAGCTCCCCTACCACTTCCAAACATCTGACCTGTTAATGGATAAAGCTAACGTTTTCAAAAATGTCAGTTTAAGAGTTACGTGGCAATTGTCTACCACAAAGCTCCAGTGTATCCCACAAACCAGATCACCTGGTTAAAATATGGCAAAAGATTAGCTTGATGATGTGGATGCACAAACCCCATGCCAAATCAGCAGAAGTTTTCAGAACCTGCCTGTCTAGACTGTGAAATCCCCAAGAACCTTTTTGCTCAATCAAGGATTTCCCAAATATGTGAAAATAAAGTTTCCCCCATGTCAAATCCATAGTTCAAAAAAACAAGAACAAGATTGGTACAGAGAGATATGGAGCTCAGGATATGGACAGTAGATATTAAATCTGTCCACCAAGAGAGAGATAGTTGTATATGTGAGTGTAAGAGGAAGTAAGGCCATGCATCTATCTACAACCGAATGTAACGTTTCAGATTGAGCCTATGATTAGATGTCTGCATGGGAACGTTTATTGCTAACTTTACTTCCCTACCAGATGATGTTATAGCACGTTTCATGACTGTCGAAGAACTGTGGAGCTCTTAAAGATTGGGCTACTACATCAAAGACCTTACTAATTAACACACACTAACAAATGTTGCTCATTCTAATCTTTACCCAACTTTCATATCCCAGTAACCAAAATCACTGAGGAAAAAGAAAAAGAATGGAAGGCCAAGATCACCTTATATTGACTCATTTGTCTTATCCACTAAGGAAATATTATAAGCAAGAGTAAAATGCACACTATTTTAAATCTTCTATTCCTGGTCCTATCAACTGTGGTCCTGTTAAGACTCTAATGCAGATCCTTGGTACATAGTGATAATTAAGATTATATAAGCTCATCAATACATTAAGTGATCAGCTATATGGTCTTGGCATTTAGAATTATAAAATTTCTGCATTAAGGTGCACCCTTATATGGAGAACTTTTACAAACCATAATTTGGACTGCCAGAAACGCTTAAGTTAATGTTATAGATATTCAATCAATTGGAAATGTGATTTTTAGTAAAGATATTCACAAAATTATTGTGGAAGTAGCTCCCAGTCATACCACCTACAACACACAGTTAAGAGCTAATAACGGAATAAGAATCAAGCCCTTGCCTTTGTAAATAAAACGTCAGTGGACTAATTCATTACTTTCAATTCCAGTTACAAGCAATACAAAAAGCACGCACAGCAACAAACAATGTTGGTCTAAATATCAAGGAATGTAGGGTAGCCTCGAGGTTTGTTTAAAGAACTTTTAACATGGACAAACCAATTGCAGCAGACAAACAAGTAAGAATAGCAGGCAAAAGGTTTTAGTAAAACAGTATGTCGTCTAGCTGGAAGGGAGTGGTTGGCCACAATTTTATCAGTAAGTTTGAAATATATGTTCAATATTGATTTCTTATACACACCATAAGGAATAAACATCTAGAAATAGTCATTAAAATATGTTAATCTTAAGATTTAAGATAATAGCAACATAAATATATCTCCATACTTCCTAATTTAGACACATATATCTAAACTTCCAAACATCCAAATGTTACTGAATAGGGTAAAACTAACTTTTTTAACAATTTCAGTTAAGTATAGAGTAACGTGGCAATATCTGCCACGGATCTCCATTGTATTCCACATGTCACATCACCTGCTCAAAATATGGTAAGAGATTAGCTTAATGACGTGGAAGCACAAGCCCCATGCAAAATCCGGAAGTTTTACAGAAGCTGCCTATCTAGCCTTAGAAATCCCCAAGAACCCCTTATTGCTCAATCAAGCATTTCCCAAATATGTGAATATAAAGTTTCCTTAAGTCATATTCCTAGTCAGAATAAATAGTAACAAGATTGGTAAAGAGAGATTTGGAGCTCAAATAAAGACAACAGACTTTAAATCTTTCCATTGAGAGAGAACTACGTGTATGCATGTGCAAGAGATTGTAAGGCCTCACACCTATTAATGACCAAGTTTAACTTTGAGAATGAGCCTATCTTACATTAGATGTCAGCATTGGGATGTCTATAGCTCATCATTTATTTCCCCTACCAGATAATGTTATAACACATTTCATGATTGATGAAGAATTGCATAACTCTTGGAGATTGGGCAACTAAATCTAAGACCTTACTGATGCAAACGCACAACCATGTACTCTATGTTGCTCATTTCTTGTCTTTACCCCACTTTCATACCCCACTTAACCAAAACCACTGATGAAAAAGGTAAAGATTCGAAGTTCAAGATACTAGTTTTCATCCTAACACAACTCTTTCGAGCAACTACTACATGTACCTAATATGAAAAGAGATGGGGTGGTTAGAGCCACTAAGGAGGTGGTAATGTAAGTCAATTGTAATGATTTAGTAGGATTGGGAAAATAGCAGCAGCCTCTTCGTCAATGGTCTTAAGGTATCCCAGTTCAATTGTTGAAAGTTTACGTCAATCAATAACCGTTTTGAATTCAGCTTTGAAAACTAGAATCTAACAGACATATGGGATCTTAGATTGTGCAAATCTGAACACTTGGCAGTCTATATAGGAAGAACTTTCCTCTGAAACTTAGTAGACATACACTACAATGTCAGTAAATTAGAACTTTTTTTCTCTACATGGAAAATTAATGGAGCTACATACAATATTACAGCCATGAAAGCTGTTCTCTGATAGATCTGTTACAAAACAAAAATGAGGAACTAATCTTGCACCTTTTTTTATTAACAGTTACAACAGTTTTAGAGACATCAAAGAATATAGAAATAAAACAGAAAGTGAGATACTTATGAAGGACTGGCAGTACAGTTATTTCTTTTTCATAACTAAATTGAAATATATACTTGTATTCGTTTTCTTAATCAAGATTTTTTAAATAGCTAATCGTGCATAGATAAAAGAAACTTGATCAATGATTTATTGATTTCTTGTTAAATTTAAGAGCATAGGTTGATAGAGCTATTATCAATAAATTAAGTTGTTTCTCAGACAGAACACTGTGGAAAGTAGTTAACTTAAATGCATTGATTTGGAACAACAAAGTGTATGATTGCCTCTCTTTCTGCATTACTAATAGATGTCCTAAGAGAAAGGACAATACCTAGATCAAATTAACACTCATTAACTGCGGCATTTATGCTAATACCTAATAAATAAGGCAAAGCTTTAAAGGAGGTAAAAACTCCTGTCATGGTAGGGACAAAAAAGGGGATAGTTGCAATATCCTGAGACATTGAGATCACTTAACTTCTAGAGATTTGAAACCTACTAAGAAAAAGGTTCTCGAAATTTAACAACTAAGGGGATTTAATAAATATCATAATCCCAACATTACCCTTTTAAAGTTAACTAAAAGTTTAATTAGGTATGTTAAATGTTACATAATTTTCATTGTCTTTTTTTTAGCACAAGTATATAGTTGCGAATTAAAGAAAATATGTTAAGTTCATTACAAATACATGCAAATAATCTGATTTTGTGAATAAGCTAAGAGAAACCACTATCGTTTCAATTTTCATGACAATTTTCATTACAATAAGGGTGTTTTTGCAATTTTGTTGCACAAACATGGAATTTTATACCAACCAAACATAAATAGGAGGAAAAGCTGGTTAAATCTCTTGTAAGCAAACAAAAAGATATTTGAAGTCCATAGTTTTGCATTCATGACATCAAGAAAATCCTTATACCAAAAAATCCGAAAGAATATGCATCTAAATAAACCCAAATTTAACTCCTGAGAAAAAACCTGAAGAAGTAAAATGCATCAGCAATACAGAATAGCGGTGCATGCAACTTAGGTATATTCTCTCTTAAGTTTACACAGGATCCAACCAATATTTAAGACAGACGGTAAATCACTTCATACAAGTAAAAGAACAAAAACTAGAAAGTCCATCCCAAGTCTTCAGGATTTCGATTGATTTCTCACGGTACCACATACATTCTCAGCTAAAGCAAATATTGCAATGTTTAATAGACTATCATACCTCAACCTCTTGTTCTTCCTCTGAGGCTCCATCAACTTCTGCCTCTTCTTCATAATGCTCTTCCTCTTCATCCTCTTCTTCATATTCTGCTTCTGGTTCCTCAACCCTCTTCCGAGAAGGAGACCTTTCGTCTTCTTCCCCATCACTTTCATACTCAGATTCCTCTCTCTCACTATCAGAGAAACTCACTGGGCGCTTTGAGGACTTAGCAGTGGGCAAAGATGGCTTTCGTATAATGTCCTGTCCCTGGTAGACACAAGGCAGATTTGTAGACAAGTGCATTGGAAACAATCAAAATGTTAGTTAGAAAATTCTATCCAGTTTACAAAACCTTCTTAGCATTCATAATCCGTTTCTCTGCTCGAGCTTCCATCTCCAAATCTTCCTCAAACCGGTGGCGAGAACGACGGGGGTCAAAATAATCTGGTTCATCATCCTGCTTGAAGGAGAAGAATCAAAAGACTAAAAACATTTCAAAAATTTCCATTCAGATGCAGTATGAAGATGAAAATAAAAACAAGTGACTTTTAATTATGTGATCCAACCTAACTTACAGCACCTTCAAGAAGAAAGGAGGACGAAAAGAATATGAAGGCAATGTAAACAGCAAGCACAGACCTCATCAAGAGCACCCTCCAGGAACCCAGGTGAGAGCTGGCGCCGACGCTCTACTGTTTGTGTATACTTCCGGCTCACCTTTTCCCTCTTTCGGTTAAGAAGAACATTTGCTCTTATTGTCTGACTTTCGGCCTATAATAACACAAGGAAAACGTGAACAGTCAATCAAAAATATCGGTAATGAGATGAATGAAAATACAATCTTCAACAATTTGATACCTTTTCTTTTTCTTCCTTTTCTCTCTCAGGATCAACATCAGTGATGCAGTTCTTAACCTTATAAACCTTCCTATGCCGTGAGTCAACAAGAGCAGTCAACAGCCTATGAGAATTTGATGTCAATGATGACGGCATAAACCTCATCTTACTTAAAATTCTACCTTGTGATTGAAGAAGGGACTGCAAATATGAATATAGTCAGCCTCCTCCAAACTTGGAATCAAAGACTGGTGAATTGCAGAAATACCATATAAAGAGCATGTCAAAAATCTAGGTCAAACCAGATACTGCACAAGCACCACAACTGAAGGTAAATAGCAACATTGCGAAATTTTCTGTTCCATAAAGTAAAACTCTTCTAATAATAGCAAAATTCGTAATTCGTCACAATAGTTACAGTAAGAACAATAATTCTATAAGCGTTTGGAGGGTCCAAATTGATGGATAGGATATACAAAATTTACTATTTGCTCAACAAGCTTTTCGTAGGTGAACAAAACAATTGGAACATTGAAAGGTGAAGACACTTTTTCCTAAGAAATTCTGGTTTTTCATTTTCCAGTTTCAGATATTATATTTTAGGTTTTTTGTTAAATTGTATAAAAACTCCCAAACAAAATTATGATTTTGTAATTTCCTATCTTTTAAAAAGGAGTAAGGACAAGCTTGTACGAAAGAAAAGCTTCAAAGAGGAATATGACAAATACGGAAGGAAATGTTAACTAATTTCAAATATGGAAGGAAATGTTAACTACTTTGTATAAGTGAACACACCCGTAAGTTACTTACAGATGAAAATATACCTGTGGCCACAATCTAGCTCAAACAATCATTCTGATTGAGACATACAATCCAATGTATACAGATAATGTAAAAGCTCTTCCACGTCAAAAAGAAACAAGAAAGTATACAAAATAAGTATTTTAAAAGCCTAGACAATAAAGAGGCATCAATATCAAGGATGTATTCTCTAATCAGAGTGCAAAGGAGGGGGGTCACATCATTTTAAGAATACCACAAGCAATTGCATACCTATTTAGTAAAAGAAATTAATCAGTCCATTAGAAAAGGCCCTCAACTTGCAGCTATGTCCCACAATTTTCAAGCAAACATTGTCCAGAACAATAATTAACCAAGACAGAATATCAGTAATAACAAGAAAAAACCTTCATCAAGCTTCATATATTAGACAGCCAAAATCGTACCACGTATCACAAGAATGTATAACTATATGAAAAACAAAGTGACAGAGAGAAAGAAACAAAAGTCATTTAAGACTTCACCTTATCGTGACGAAGAAAAAGATGAGTTTGATCATGTTGCGCATCTTGTACAGATATATCGAGAACTTCGTTACCGATTAAGAGCTGTAAACTGCCGTCTGACCATTTAACAAAACGCGCATTGCTTTCAACCTATGCATAGATAGACGGACTACACAATTATCCAACTTGTTAAAGGAAAAGTCAACTATGAAGGCAAAACCACCTTCACAGATGACATTTTAGGTCAGCTAAGCAACTTAGATCTTAAACTTTTCATACATATCAAATGATGGAAAACAGAAGTAATCACTAACAAAAATTGAAGTAAAAAGACAACTAAGTATCATCCTTAGTTCCTCTCTGAACCTTATTTTCTGTCTCTTGCTCTCTAACACTCCTCTTGCATTGCCTCTATTTTCAGTTCAGTCCCTAGATTACAAAGCTACTCATAAAGTTGTGAACCCAAGAACGTTAATACTGTCACTAGCACAAAACATGCTCCATAGGTTTCATCATGAGATGAGTTAGTTCTCTCAAAACATAATGGTCCTCTTACAATAAACGAACTGCAGAAACTTAAATAACTAAGTGACTATTGAATGGAATGTAAGACTTGATCAAAAAAAGCTCAACATAGCTTGAAACAACTCTTCCACATGTAAAGAGGAAACGCTGTTTGTCAAAATGATCTGAAATGAAAACCAAGCAAGTTTATTTTTTATCATTTGCAAAGTAAAAGCAGTGATGGTGATTAGTTAACAATGAAGTTGATTAGGCAGTAAACTAAAAGCTCAGACTACTGCAACTAAAAGCTTGGGCTGTCTGGATGAAAATGAGATTATTGTACCCGTCAGATTTGCAAATTTATATTCAAGCGAGTGTTGATTCATACTTCATAATAAGCTAATTAACAGTGATTCCTCAGGCCCATATGCTACTAATTCACATGCCATAACTTAGTAAAAACATGAAAAGGTGAGACACACGCAACTTTTCAAGGAGATGTAGGAAATCCAATATCAGTTATACCATACACCTATATCTCATTTTTTTACATTGAGAAGTTTTATGAAGCAACAGAACTACAATATTTACTCACAGATGTAGTTCCATCAGGATTCCGAACCCTTCTCCATCTCACTATATTATTTTCTAATCTCAGTCGTCTTTTAGCTCCAGATTCATCCGTCACAAATGTTTCCTCTTCCACATACGTCTTAGGATCAAATGGTTTTGGATCAATGCCCATAATGTTGGAAACTTTGACGATATTCATCTGCCAAATAAGTATCAAAATTTCACCATAAGATAGAACAAGTTACCACATAGGTCTCTTCAATTAAGACCGTAGAATGTGAACTAAAGTTTTTTTTTTTACTTTTCAACATCAAAAATAGAGCAACAAATATACCAAAAGCATCTGTGAAAAGTCCCTTACTTCACATATACAATCAAGCCATCTTGTAAAACAAAAACGGAATGTGAATTAAATTTATTAGGGGTTTCAGCAGGAACCCCAATGGAGCTGTAACATAAAAGCCAAAAAACCCCATATGCGTTAAACCCCCAACTGTACCAAATGGACTTCCCCATGAAACTCAATCAGATACCACTTTTGAAATTTAAAACAGCATTTTGTAAACATATTTCAAAAACCAAGAGTAGCATTTCAGATTGTGATGCATTGAATAGACTTATTGTCTCATGATTTCTCACCCAAGAGTAACAAAAAATTCCATGATGAGATAAAGTAATGAATACTGAAAACACCATTTACACCGATGACATTGAATATACGCAATCGCAGACGGATGAAACAAGAACATACCTTATTTGGAACAGCTGGAGGTGGGCGAAAAGGAAGTTCTATCTCCAAGGGAGGTCCAACCGGCTTCTCTTTAGGTTTAACCTCAACATCCTCTTCTGATTCGTATTGAGCATCTTCATCGGCCAGTATATCCTCAGGCCTAAGATTTTTCTCATAGCTCCCTTCTTCCTCAATAGGAGACCGCTAAATGAAGAAGCACCAAGGAATATCCTCAATACTATGAACATGCTCGGCAGCACAAGAATTTATAGAGATATAGAGATTTCTAAAGAAAACAGAAAAATGCTACCCTCCTCGGCTTCCAGTACTCACATTCATATCTTGGTCAATGTCATTTTGTACTGTGTATGCTGCCTCCTCTTCGTCATCAGAATCACCAAAAACATCCCGAATCTCAGCAGCCGAGTGTGAAATGTGACCATGATCCTTCTCCACCCCAGGTGACTTACTGTTGTGAAATTAGGTTTAATAATAAAAACTGGAGACAGCTCAATCAAATAATAACTCAAGTAAAATGTGCAGTAGTGAAGAAACATTTTTTACAAAAGATGGACAAGAATAAAAAAGTTTGTTTAAACAGAATATTAAGGAAGAAAGTCACCTTGGACTTCTAGCCTGATCAACCTCCTCATCCTCATGGTCAGCATAATGTCGTTCCTCAGATCTCTCAGACCCACTTTCAATAACATCACGTCTTCGACTTGTTACCACTCGGTGTCCAAACTCTTCTTTCTCTTCACTGTCAGTATATTTAGCCTCACTTTCTTCTCTGTGATCACCAACATCTACGTCCTGTGAACTTGGTTCCCTTTCGCCCTCACTTTCTCCAGGATCAGGTTCTACCTCCCGCATCTCAACTTCACTCTCGATATCAACATCCTCATGCTCCTCTACTTCACCCTCAACATCTATTTCCCCTTCACCCTCACCCTCATTTCTCAGCTCTCCCTCAGCTTCATCCTAGAGAAAGCAACATCATAATTAAGAGACAAAATATATCAGGGAAAAAAAGGCAGAATTAACTCCAATTACTTTTCTTTCTTGTACTAACATAGTGATGATGGTCACCATCAAACAGGTAATGCACAACCAAACACTCTTATGGCGATGTAATGTTGAGAATTCAATCCATGTAAATTTTGATTCATAGTTTCTACTTCCTCGATTGCT